>PGTU02013405.1:0-29559 GCA_002896215.2 Cicer echinospermum
TTGCGTTGATTTGTGTTCGTTGTATTTGGCGTGTCCATACTTGATGTTTGTTAATTGGTGTGTTTGTTTATGAATTATGGTTTGAATGTGAGGGTACGTTTGAGTTTTTTTGTGGAATTGAAAAACCATTAGAGTTTAACGAGTATTAAAAATGGGGAATCTTTTAATACCTCGGTTTACTTAATGTGCATTTGAGGAAAATGTTTAAGTTAACTGGCGTTGAGAATGGGGAATCTCTTAATGTCTCGGTTACTTAACTATCGTTTTTGAAAATCGTTTCGGTAATGAGTATTAAGAATGGGGAATCTCTTAATGACTCGTTTACTGAATGTTTGGTGTGAAAAATCGTTTAAGTCAAAAGTATATTAAGAATGGGGAATCTCTTAATATGGCTGTTTCCTTAACGTTTTGTTTTGAAAATCATTAAGATAAATCGGTATTAAGAACGGGGAATCTGTTAATGACTTATTTATTTAATGTTGTTTTGAAAGTCGTTTAAGTTAAATGGGTATTAAAAATGGGGAATCTTTTAATATCTGCATTTGCTTAACGATTGTCGTGGATGGAGTCTGTGTATGCTCATGCATTTCATTTTGGTAAATTGTGTTGACCCCGTGATAGGTGACACCTTGGTAAACTGTACTGACCCGTGATAGGTGGTACGTTTATGATTTACGTTTTTTAGTAAATCGTGTTGACCCGTGATAGGTGACACCTTGGTAAACTGTACTGACCCCGTGATATGTGGTACATTTATGATTTACGTTTTTAGTGAATTGTGCTGACCCGTGATAGGTGTCACCTCGGTAAACAGTACTGGTCTGTGATAGGCGGTACGTTTACGATTCACGCTTTTTTCTTTTAGTAAATCGTGTTGACCCGTGATAGGTGACACCTCGGTAAACTGTACTGACCCGTGATAGGTGGTACGTTTATGATTTACGCATTTTAGTAAATCGTGCTGACCCGTGATAGGTGGCACCTCGGTAATTGGGTACTTTGGCCTGCGATAGGCGGTACAAATTATGATTTACGGCCCTTCGAGGAGGGTTTTGGTTGGAATTCCGAGTCCATGCATTTTGGCATATACGCATTGCATTAGGGTGGTTGGCACGCGAGTCGTATTTGATTTGAGTGTATGATTGAGTGATTTGAATTTTGATTTATCGTGGTAATTGCGTTGAAAATGCTAAGTGTTATGTGTTGATTATTGTGTGTAAGTATGATGGTTATCGAGATCCCAATTGCCGTGGTAATCGCGTAGGATTGCTAAGTGTTAGGTTGTGAACTTGATTAGGAATGACTTGGGTTGATTCATGAATTTTTTGGAAAAATGATCAGGGAAATCGATTTCCCAATCGATTGGATGGAAGGCAGGGACTTGGCCAAATGGACAAAATCGATTAGCCAATCGATTTTGTAATCAGTTTTCGAAAATTATTTACGAAATCGATTGCCCAATCGATTGGGCCTAAGTCAGGGACTCATCCATATTCGGCCAAATCGATTTGGAAATCGATTGGCTTAAAACCTGGGAGCTCAGTACCCACTCAATCGATTGCCAAATCGATTGATCGAGCCCAGGATTCTGTTTTCATTAAAAACCTTCACCCCAATCGATTTCCCAATCGATTGGCTCAGTGAAAATCCTCAGTTTGAGTTAGATGATTGATTACTCTTTAACTTATCCATGTCTTGACTTGTTATGTGTTAATTAGGAGATTGAGAACCTCATCTTACTTTCATTTTAATTGGCAAGGTATTGTATGAACTTTTAGCATATTGAAAATCCTGTTAAGGTGCATGCCTAGTTGAAAAGTTATTTTGAGCATTTAAAATCTTAATTGCTATGTGTTAACTGTTATTTTTTGGTTGGTGACCCTTTACAATTATTGTGGAAATCTGGGCTTTGCCCTCAGATGAGAGTTAGGACGGTCCTACCGGTTCGTACCCTACGGACGGGAATGGAGATGGGGACGTATGACTGCAGTTACGTTAGGAGGATCTCACGGGGCGCGTGGAGATACTCAGGGTGTATAGCTTTTTGGTAGGATGATCAGATTAGGATGATGCATAGGGACTAGGTGTCCTTCTTTTTGGATTGGAGTATTTTTAGTTTGGAAAACTGTACTTATACTCATATTGTCAGTTTGACTTTTTACTTGAATGGGTTCCATGTACCATTTGTTGTTGTGTAAATGTTTTGGATTTATAATTGGAGAAACTTTTCCGCTGCTTGTAAATTATAATGACTCAATTATTTAACCAAAGGCATTTCCCGATTAATTCTCTGTTTTATTTTAATTCCTTTCGAAAAAAAAATATACCCTCGCTTTGAAAACGGGGTGTTACATGTACCATTATTGTCGTTACAATCCTCCTAAGTTCAAGGGGATGAGAGTTCAGAGAAGGCGGATCAATGGATCCAAGAAGTGAGAAGATCTTTGATATGATAAAGTGTCAGGCGGGAGTGAAGGCCAGCTATGCCACTTATATGCTGTTGGGGGATGCTGAGTACTGGTGGAGGAGTGCAAGGTTATTGATGGGAGCAGCCACGAGGAGGTGAACTGGGAATCGTTTAAAAGGAAGTTTTTAGACAAATACTTCCCGATGAGTACCAGGACTAAATTGGGTGATGACTTTCTGAAACTTCACCAGGGGAGCATGACTGTGGGCAAGTATGCTGCTAAATTCGAATCGCTATCGAGGCATTTCAGGTTCTTCCGTGAAGAAATTGATGAACCATTCATGTGTCATCGTTTCCAAGACGGACTGAAGTATGAGATTCAAGACTCCGTCATACCCTTGGGAATTCAACGTTTCCAAGCGCTTGTGGAGAAATGTAGAGAAGTGGAAGATATGAAAAACAAGAGGGCTAGCCGAGGAGGGAATTTTAATTCGGGAGGCCCTAGTCGGGTGAATTATCAGAACAGGGGAAAGCAAGTTGCTAAACCTTATAATCGACCACAGAATAACAACAGTGGACAGAGTCGCCCGGGGAATCAGAATTTCGGGAGGCAATTGGGGCAAGTGCTTCGATGTTTCCGATGTGGGGGAGAAGGACACTATGCTAGTGCTTGTACCGCTAACGTCCCCACCTGTCACAATTGTCGGAAGTCAGGGCACATGGCAAGGGATTGCACGGCTCCAAAGGTGGAACCAGTGGTGAATGTAGCTAGGGCTACCCGTCCTACTGCTAGAGGACGCATTTATTGTGTGAATGCTGAAGAGGGGAATCCATCTGGTAATCTGATTCAGCGTGACTGTGAGATTGCAGGTAACACTCTAACTGCACTCTTTGATTCGGGGGCAACCCATTCCTTCATTGCTATGAACTGTGTGAATCGCTTGAAGTTATCTGTGTCTGCTTTACCTTTTGATTTGGTTGTGTCCACACCTGCTAAGACCTTAACCGTAAATTCAGCATGTTTACATTGTCGAATGACTATACAGAATAGGGATTTCTTGGTTAATTTAATTTGTTTACCGCTACCATCACTCGAGGTCATCCTCGGTATGGATTGGATGTCTTATCATTATGTGATCTTGGATTGTGCTCGTAAATTAGTTCTTTTCCCCGAGCCAGGAGTTGTTAAGTATTTAGCTGCTAACAAACTCCGAGTGTCGCTAAGTGAAGGGACTCATGAGTTCTTGTCTCTGGCCAATGTGGAGGCAAGGATAAATGTGATCTTAGAAGATGTGATGCTTGTCAACGAGTACCGGGATGAATTTCCAACAGAAATTCCAGGATTGCCACCAGTAAGAGAAGTGGAATTCTTCATTGATTTGCACCCAGGAACGGGACCTTTTTCATAGGCACCTTATCGAATGTCGCCATTGGAATTAAATGAGCTCAAAAGCCAAATTGAAGACTTGTTGGAGAAGAAATTCATCAGACCAAGTGTATCACCATGGAGAGCTCCAGTTTTGCTAGTTAAGAAGAAGGACGGAAGCTCGCGCCTATGTGTGGATTATAGACAGCTTAATAAGGCAACTATTAAGAATCGTTATCCTTTGCCACGAATCGATGATTTGATGGATCAATTGAGGGGGGCCGCGATATTTTCGAAGATTTACTTGAAGTCGGGTTACCATCAGATTCGAGTAAGGGAAGGAGACATTCAGAAAACAGCTTTCAGAACCCGCTATGGACATTATGAATACCTGGTTATGCCGTTTGGAGTTACCAATGCACCGGCAATTTTCATGGACTAAATGAACAGAATCTTTAATTCATTCCTTGATAAATTCGTTGTGGTGTTCATTGATGATATATTGATTTATTCAAGGACTGAAGAAGAGCATGGAGAACATTTACGACAAGTTCTTGAGATTTTACGCGAGAAGCGATTGTATGCCAATCTGTCGAAGTGTGAATTTTGGCTAGAGAAAGTGAATTTCTTGGGACATGTGATAACCAAGGAAGGAATCGCTGTAGATCCGGCTAAGATTGAGGCGGTTCTTGCTTGGAAACAGCCTCAGACTGTCACTGACATACGGAGTTTTGTAGGACTGGCAGGGTACTACAGGAGGTTTATCGAAGGTTTTGCTAAGATTGTGGCTCCACTGACACAACTCACCAGAAAAGATCAACCGTTCGCATGGACGGAGAAGTGTGAAGAAAACTTCCAGTTACTAAAGAGAAAACTGACGACCTCACCTGTATTGGTATTACCGCAATCAGAAGAATCCTATGAAGTTTATTGTGATGCATCTCACCAAGGGTTAGGATGTGTTCTGATGCAAGACAAGAAAGCTGTGGCTTATGCCTCGAGACAGTTGAAGATTCAGTGAAGATCTGGAAAATGCAATGCAGAAATCGATTTAGAACTGTTCCTACTTTATACTCTTAACCATGTAAATCGATTTCCAAATCGATTAGGTTACTGTTGCTGGGAATCCTCAATTGATTCAGTAATGATTGTTTTCAACGGCTAGAAAAAAAATCATAACGGTCATATTTCAAATCGATGTTCAAATCGAGTTCCAGTTTTATTTAATCGATGTCCAAATCGGTTGTCTTAATGCTGAATACTGAACTAGTCGATTTCCAAATCGACGCTCGGGAAAGTTTAAAAAAAAATTTCTGAACTTTTGAAGTCCGGGCCAAAGTAATCGATTCCCAAATCGATTTTATAAACCATTTACCATGCTGGTAATCGATTTCCAAATCGATTTAACTGGAAAACATTACTGAAAATACCAGAATCAAAAAAGATCATACTTCACTAGGATCAATGATCCCTAGTTTCATCCTTATATGCAAAAAACTTTCTCTTGGCAAAGCTTTTGTGAAGATGTCAGCTAACTGTTCCGCAGTGTTAAACATACTCAAGCTTAATAATTCCATTCTGAAAGTGATCCCTTATAAAGTGATGTCTTACTTCAATGTGTTTGGTCCTGGAGTGCATTACTGGATTCTTGGTTATATTTATTGCACTTGTGTTATCACACATGATAGGTACTGTTCCCAAATCAACACACAAAGTCCAATAAATGTTGTTTCATCCACAAAATCTGAGCACAACAGCTCCCAGCTGGAATATATTCAGCTTCAGCAGTAGATAACGCAATGCTTGTTTGCTTCTTACTGAACCAAGACACTAGAGAATTTCCAAGCAGATGACAAGTTCCTGAGGTACTTTTCCTGTCGAGTTTACAACCGGCAAAGTCTGAATCTGAGTAACCAATCAATGTACATGTTGATCCTTTTGGATACCACAATCCAAGACTTTTAGTTCCTACCAAGTATCTGAAAAATTCTCTTAACTGCACTGAAGTGAGATTCCTTTGGATTTGATTGATACCTTGCACACATACAAACACTGAACATGATGTCTGGTCGGCTTGCTGTAAGGTAGAGCAGAGATCCAATCATACCACGAAATCTAGTAACATCTACAAGTTTACCTTTCTCATCTCGGTCTAAGAAATTTCCTTGACTCATGGGTGTATCAATGGACTTAAGATTTCAAGTTAAATTTCTTTATCAATCAGAACAGTATTTAGATTGACTAATGAAAATGCCTGCTTGCTTTGGTTAATTTGAAATCCCAAGAAATATGACAGTTCACCCATCATTCACATTTCAAATTTAACCTTTCATCAAATTTTCAAATTCTTTACACAGTTTATTATTTGTAGATCCAAATATTATGTCATCAACATATACTTGGACAAAGCAAGATATCATTTTCCAGTAGTTTTTTGTGAAAAGGGTCTTGTCAACATTTTCCTCTTAAAAAGTTTTGTTGAATAAGGAAATTGCTGAGCTTCTCATACCAAGCTCTTGGAGCTTGTTTTAACCATAGAGGGCCTTTGAAGAGCTTATACACATGATTAGGAAAATCGGGATTTTCAAAAACCAGGTGTTTGGCTAACAAAAACTTCCTCTTGAAGGTCACCATTGAGAAAGGCACTTTTCACATCCATTTTGATAAAGATTAAAGTCAATTATACAAGCATAAGCCAATAAAATTCTTATGGCTTCTAGTCTAGCTACAGGGGCATAGGTTCATCAAAATCTATTCCTCCTCTTGACTATAACCCTTGGCTACTAGTCTAGCTTTGTTCCTTGTTATCACACCATTCTCATCCAACTTGTTTCTGAACACCCATCTGGTTCCTATGACATGCTTACCCTCTGGCCTAGGTACTAAACTCCACACCTTGTTTGTCTCAAACTTGTTTAACTCCTCTTGCATAGCAAGTATCCACTCACTATCTAACAGGGCTTCCTTAATGTTCTTAGGTTCAATCTGAGATACAAACGCTGTAAAGTTACAAAACTGACTAAGGCTTCTCCTAGTTGCAACACCTTTAGAGATATCGCCTATAATGTTGTCTAAAGGATGGTTTCTGTTGAACTTCCACTCCTTAGGCAACTCACTGGTTTCTATAGGTTCTACAAGGTCTGATCTAGTTGGAGGGTCAGCTATAGGTTGTTCTAGTGGTTCAGATTCTACAACTTCGTCCAAAATGTCATCAACCTTAGAAGGAGTTTTGTTCAAGTTTTCTGTAAAAGATTCATCAAACTTTACATGAACTGACTCTTCTATGGTCTTTGTTCTTTTGTTGTAGATTCTATAGCTTTACTAGTTTGGGAATCCTAAAAGATACCTTCATCTGCCTTAGGGTCAAACTTTCCTAGGTGTTCTTTGCCATTGTTCAACACAAAGCACTTACAACCAAGATTCTAAAGTAGGAAAGGTTTGGTTTTCTACCCTTGTAAGCTCATAGGGTGTTTTCCTAAGCAGGGGCCTAATGAGAACTCTATCTACAACATGAGTGGTTTGTACTAATTGCATCTGCCCAAAAGTACTTAGGTAGGTTGGAGTCCTTAGCATGGTCCTAGCTAACTCTTCTAGGGATCTATTTTTCCTCTCCACTACCCCATTCTGCTGTGGTGTCCTAGGGGCAAATATATGTGGTTGATTCCATGTAGTTCACCATAATTTTGAAAATGCATCATTTTGGAATTCACCTCCATGATCACTTTTTATTGAAAACAATTTTCTGATCATCCTCATTTTGAACTAAAGCAGCAAACTTTTTAAAAACTGAGAATGTATCACTTTTATGAGCTAGAAAATAAGTCCATGTGAATCTTGAATAATCATCAACCAGCACATATCCATACAGGTTTCCACCTAAACTCTTAACTTGGGCATGTCCAAAAAGGTCCATGTGAACTAGTTGCAAAACTCTATTTGTTCTAACCAAGTCTATAGAGGGAAATGGAGTCTTAACCAGTTTACTCTTCTCACATGAATCACACAGTCTATCTTTAGAAAACTTCCTATTTTGGTAGACCTAAGACTAACTGTTTGCTGACAAGTTTATTCAAATGATTTATATGTATGTGAGCAATTCTTTTATGCCAAAGCCATGTTTCATCTGAATTGGATAACAAGCAGCATATAGCACTTGGTACAGAATTGAAATCCAACATGTAAATGTTGTTAATTCTGTCACCAACTAGCTTTATGTGTTTGTCATCTTTATGCTCAATAATGCAAGATTGTGATGAAAAACTTACTTGATAACCTTTATCACATAGCTGGCTTATACTCAGTAAGTTGTGTTTAATCCTTCAACATATAACACATTTTTGATTACTGCAGTTGATTCATTGCCTATGTCACCAATTCCAATAATCTTTCCTCTATTGTTGTCTCCATATTTGACAAAGCCTCCTTCCTTTAATGTCAAGGACATGAATTTGGATTTGTCACCTGTCATGTGCTTTGAGCATCTGCTGTCTAGATACCATGAATGCTTCGTGGATGTCAAGCACACCTGCAACATACAATCAGAATTTTGTTTTAGGTCCCCAATTTAAATTGGGTCCTGGATGGTTAGTGTCAAACACAGATTTCTTTGCTATCCAAACTTGCTTCCATCCTTTATTGGCTAATTTTTTAAATTTGCATTTTGACACAAAATGTCCCTTTCTGCAACAGAAATGACATTTGCCATCAAAGGATGAATGTTTGTTTGGTTTAGTAAAGATGTCATACATACTCTTAGTAATAGCAGATTTTTGACCATGTTTGACATTTCTGGTTTGCATATAACCAATACCATATCTGTTTTTATTTCTTTTAACATGCATATTTGGTGTATATCCTAAACCAGATTTTTCATGAACATGTCTTTGATTGCTAAGTATGACATTCAGTTTATCTTTACTATTAGCAAACTTCAATAAATCAGATTTTAATGATGCGACATTATTCTCAAGTTCAATGCATCTTGCAGATTTGTCATGTGAATCCTTTTTCAGTTGTTCACATAAATTTTCAATTTCTTTATGGTCATTTTTCATTTGTTCAAGCATTTTCTTTGTGCTCAACAACTGTTTTATGGAATTCACATAATCATCATGCAGTTCATTGAAAGCTTCTTGTAGCTCATCATAGGTTGGATTAGATTGTGAACTAACCTCATTTTCTGATTCTGAATCGGTATTTGCCATGAGACACAAATTGACTTCTTCTTCATCCGAAGAGGCAGAGGATTCTTCATTGTCGTTCCATGCAATATAGCTTTTCTGGTTTTGGTGACTGTTCCTTGCCTTTTGGTTTGTAGCTCTATTTTTGTTCTGCAATTTGTAACATTCTGACTTTATGTGACCAGTTTTACCACATTCATAGCATGTAATTGTCTTGTTGTCACTAGTCTTAGAGCTGGATGGTTTTCTGAATTTGTTGTCTTTCTTCTTCAGAAATTTCTTAAATTTCTTGACAATCAACCCGATTTCAGTCTCTTCAATTTCACTACTGGATTGATCTGAGCAGCTATCTGATTCAGTTTTCGATTGATGGGCTTGAACCTTCAAGGATAATCCTTTCTTTTTCCTGCTTTCCATTTCTGATTCGTCCAGCCGATGCAGTTCCATTTCATGTTCCCTTAGTTTTCCAAACAATGTTGTTGTTGTCATCTTTGCTAGATCTTTAGATTCAGCTATGGCAGTTATTTTGGGCTGCCATTCTCTGGTTAGACACCTCATAATTTTTCCGATCTGCTGTTCGTTGTCCACTTGTTTTCCAAGTGCGTGAAGATTGTTCACAATGTGTGTGAATCTGGTCTGCAGATCGCTGATTGGTTCGTCTTTCTTCATGCTGAATAATTCGTATTCGTGCATAAGTGTGTTTACGCGAGCTCTTTTCACATTTGTGGTTCCTTCATGTGTTTCTTGAAGAATGTCCCACATTTCTTTTGCTGACTTGCAGTTTGATACCCTAAAGAATTCTTCTGCACACAAAGCAGATGTTATAATGTTCTTAGCTTTAGCATTATAACCTACCTTCTTTTTATCGTCCTCAGACCATTCGGTTCTGGGCTTGGGAATCATTGAGTCATTTGTTCCTGCAATCTTGGGAATGTATGGGCCATTTTCAACAACGTCAAGGATGTCTATACCACTGGCTTCCAGGAATATCAACATCATGTGCTTCCAGTACATATAAGCTGTTCCGTTGAATGCTGGAGGTCTTGCTAATGATGCGCCTTCTCCCAGAAAATCGTTTGAGGCCATATTCCTTTTATGAGTTTTACCTCTCGAAAAGTCAAGCTCTGATACCAATTGTTGATTATTATGACCTCGAAATAATCGGAATGTATCAGTTCTTTAAGAAATTAAATCAATTTCATACACACAGCGGAATTAAATTGCGACATACAAGATTAGCAATTACAAGTAGATTGATAAGAGATTAACCAAGATGCATGCGAGTCTTCCAGTTTAAACAATATTACCTAACACACAATATGTTTAACATGCATCTAATATTAATCACACATACAAATATTGCAAGATAGAAAATTAAACGAGTTAAGGGTTAGAGAAGATTGCACCAAGAATTTATCCTGGTTTAGTTGTCAACGAGACAACCTACATCCAGTCCTGACAATCCAATCGGATTTCAGATTTTCTTCTCCAATAGAAAGAATCGATTACAGATTGTCCAGTTTCATCCCCGAAACCTATCTATCTCTAATGATCTCTTTCCTATTGATCACCCTCTGATCCTTGTAGACACTCAACAGTCTAACACATAATCAAAGTACGACTCCTTCTTGTTGAGCTCTCTCACCCAAGAAGGTAGCCACCAGTTTCAAGCTGGCTTTCTCGCTTTCGTTTCTTTTCAAAGTATTATTACAAACTGAATAAAAGAAGAACAAAAAGAAGTCTTCAATCTTGATCAATGTGACTTCTCACGAATCTGGATATTCAAGGATTGTTCATGAGAACATTGTCTTTTCTCTCAAGAATACTTTTTCAGCTCTCTCAATGATTATGGATAATCTTTTTGGTCTTGATCTGAAAAAGCAGTATCAGATTGTTAACAACAATGTATTGAGATTTGTTATCAAAGTTTTTAACAGTTATGAGAAAAAGATTGAAAGACAGTTTATATAGTTTCTGAAAAAAACAACTACTAAATCGATTTACCAATCGATTTATTAAAGTTATAAAACATGCCTAATCGATTTGCCAATCGATTATCGCGAGTCTTGTTTTTCTTTAATCTTGAAACTACATAAACTAATCGATTTATCAATCGATTCTTTTAAAAACAGTTTTCAGTAAATTATGTGCAGACTTATACGAATCGATTGTGTAATCGATGTTAGATGTTTTGTTCCAATGATAAAGTCACATCAATCGATTACCTAATCGATTACTAAGTCACATAATCGATTTCGAAATACTCAGAATCGATTTGGTCACAAGCTCAAAGTTCACTGTGATTTCAAAAAGTTCTTTCAATCGATTTGCCAATAGATTGTGTTCAAGACAGTGACTCAACTATTTTGATGTTAATCGACGTGCCAATCGATTTGTGTGTATTTGTCTGAAAAGTTCTTACCAGATGTTTAGTTCAATCGATTTCCCAATCGATTGCAACCAAACTTAATATGATTGAAATTTTCACAATAGATTGTCCAATCGATTGTGTTTGTCACAGGTGAAGTTATTTTGCAAATAGTACTTAAGCAATCGATTTGCCAATCGATTACCCTCAAAACTGGAGTGTCACTGTGACTTGTACAATCGATTTCCCAATCGATTTGTCAATCGATTAGCCTGTAAAACAGGGTGCCACTGACTTGTGCAGTTTTCATTTCTAATTGTGTCAGTCGATTGCCCAATCGATTATACAATCACAAACAGTTATGTTTCCTTACACCCTTGTTATGAAATCGATTTCCCAATCGATTTACTCAGTCAAAATTCAACTTTTGTTGATTTCTTGTGTTCCAAGCAATTTGTTTCAAGTGTGTAGGATTGGATTGTTGTTCCTGAAATCTTGCTCAATTAAAATGTTAGATTTATCATATGATGAATGAACATTGTATGTTTGTTAATTATGTCAAAACTAGGATTAAGAGGACTAAAGTCCAACATAAATCATGGAACGAACTGGCGGGGTAATAGGGATGCGCAAATAAAATGAAAGAATACACATAATAAAAGAGTGAAATATCAGAAAAATAAAAAATAAAATGAAGACAAGTTGGCTGGAAAAGAAAGACGTTGTGTTTACAAGAAAAGAAAAACAAAGCGGGAATATGTTGGTGAAAAAGTAAAAATAAAAAAAATGTGAGAAAAAAGAAAGATGTGTGTTGGCCGAACATGCTCAAAAATTGAAAGAAAAAAATGAAAATGTGTGAATAAAATGAAAAACATGAAAATGAAATGAAATTCAGTGTTGTTGTAATTCACAATTCTTTTTTTCAGTGTTGTTGTAATTCACAATTCTTCTTTTTTCACTGAATTATATACAAAATATAAAAAAAAATGAAAATGTGTGAATAAAATGAAAAACATGAAAATGAAATGAAAATTCAGTGTTGTTGTAATTCACAATTCTTTGTTTTTATTTTATATTTTGTATATAATTAAATTTGAAACAGATTTGTAAAATGATAATTTTTTTATATTTTTTATAATAATTGTAAAATATTTATTATATATATATATATATATATATTTTGGTCGGACAAAATTAAGTTACTAACGATGTCCCTATTTAATTATATTTACTAGAAAATATGAATATTATCGTTGTAAAAAATAATTAAATATAAGGACACATATTTTGTCTAAATAAATTGTAAAGGTAGAAGATGAGACGTGGCAAACAAGTGTGATAAACATGTTTGACAAAGATGAAGAATGATAGTCTCCAGATTGTTACTGATGTGTAGATTAACATAATAAAAATGATCGTCTTCGGATTGATTATCGATGCGTAGATCGACAAAAAATATAAATGATCATCTTCAGATTGAGCATTGATGTGTAGATCGACAAGAATAAAAAAAAAAAAATGATCTTCTTCGAATTGGTTACCAATGTGTAGATCGATAGGAATGTAAATGATCGTCTTCAGATTGATTACTGATACGTAGATTGACGAGAAAGTAAATGATCGTCTTCGGATTGATTACCGATGCGTAGATTGACGAGAAAGTAAATGACCGTCTTTAGATTGGTATTGATACGTAGATTGACAAGAAAGTAAATGATCATCTTCGGATTGGTTACCGATGAGTAGATTGACAATAATTGAAATGATCTTCTTTGGATTGGTTACCAATGCGTTGATCTAAAGTAATGAAGGTGCATACCACAAGCATGTAGGTCTAGTTTAAGAAGGTAAACAAAGAGAGAGACATATTTTTTAAGATATGAATGAGTTATGCTCTATGCAAAGTTGTTTAGTATAAAAATAAGATATGAACGATTCATGCATGTTATGTGCTATGCAAAGTTGTTGAGTATAAATTTAGTATAAAAATAAGGTACGTGGTTAAATGGTTCATGTGAGCATAAGTAAGTTATGAATGTATAATGCATGATTTATGTCTATAGATAAGTTCTTGTTCATTTCTTTAATTTTCCGAACCCTATAATCTTCTACGTCCACAAGATTCAATGGATGAATGGAGATAACAACCGTTTTTGCATGATGACTCTAGTATATCTCGTGTGACTCCTTTTTTAGAGAAGAAACAAAGGGCATTGTCTAAAATGATTACCTTTATCCTTTTTTTTTGACACCCTTATATAAGTTAAGAATCCATCGAGTTTTCATGTATATATTTTCAAATGTTAAAATAATTAATTTTTTTTATTTACACATATTTCAAATTCCAAAATTTATATTCATAAAATATCATTTTTTAAATGCTAGAACAAACAGTCATTAGACTGAAATAGTTTAAAAAACAAGGCAATGTGTAGCATCGAATGACAAGATTTGACAATGTAAATTCATTACATTCAATTGGTCAAATCATGACTGAACCCACTCTGCTTCTTCTAGCTTTGTTTCCATCATGACTCTGATCGAGGGGATTTCAACTTCAATGGGAAGCACCGCTTCCATTCCATAAACCAATGAGAAAAAGGATTGTCCCCATTGAGGTGCGAACAAAAGTTCTATAACCATGTAATGCAAAATGTAGCATTTCACGTCAATCCTTATATGTCTCTACCATATTTTGTATGATTGTCTTGATATTCTTATTTGCTGCTTCTACAGCTCCATTCATTTTCGAACGATATGGAGAAGAATTATGGTGCGGAATTTTGAAACTATCACACAATTATTTCATCATTTTGTTATTCAAATTGGTCGTGTTATCAGTGATAATCTTATTTGGCAAGCCATATCGACAAATCAATTCTCTTTTGATGAATCTAACCACCATGTTCCTTGTCACATTGGCGTAAGAAGCGGCTGCAACCCATTTTGTGAAATAATCAATAACTACTAAGATTTTCCTTGCCAATAGTAGCAAACCCTTAAGATTTTCCTTGCATTGCGTGTCCATTTGCATGAGTTTCAAAAGAACCTTTACGAACCCCTTGAATGATTTTCTCCGCTTCCGATTTATCAACATATCTGAGGAGAATCATATCATGATTTCTCTTATAAAAGCACATAACCATTTAAGAAGAAGTTCATTGAAAAACTCCTTTAAACCCTTTTGTCGTTATCTAAAATATCCAATGGATATTCCTTATTCTTAACATATGATTTGATATCAAAATGGCCCCAACTCCATGCCCTAACGCGTTAGAAGCACAATCAAACACCAATGTCCATTTTTATTTATCAGATGATTCAGTCTCTTCAAATAAAGTAATTATGCCTTCATCGGGGAATTCACATTGCATTGATTGATAATCTTCTACTGGTTGTTGGACCAAGTACTCTGATAATGCGCTTCATTTTGATGGTTTTTTGTGTAACATATAACAAATTGTATTATGATAACAACATCTTCCAACGGGAAATCCTTCCAGTAAAAGCAGGTTTCTCAAAGATGTACTTAATTTGGTCCATTTTAGACACCGACCAAGTTGTGTGTGTAACACCCTAACTTATTGTTATACTTTAATTTATTATTATTATTATTATTATTATTATTATTATTATTATTATTATTATTATTATTATTATTATTATTATTATTATTATTATAAATTAGTGATATTTTCTTACACATGCGTTCCTTGTTGTAAAATAATTTTTTTTCGTGATTGTCTTTATGTTTGTCTTTATAGTTATTTAAATAAAAATCAGTGATCATTGTTATTAAATCTATTTATTTTATTTAATAATAATAATAATAATATATACTAGTTTTGGATTGCTATTATCTTAGTCCTCATATTTTAGTAGTGTTGTTATCTAAATCTTTATTATTTAAATTTATTTTTATTTAAGTATAAATATAAAATAATTATATTAATTATTTATTAAATATAATAATGATGATGATACCGTTCAAAAATTTAATGCTCCATATAATAGCTAATAATTTCTATTAATAGTCTAAGTAATAAATTGAATTTGCCGTAAATGGAATTAATGGACCTAAATTAATTCTGAATTCGTGATACTATTTCTCTAACCTAATTAGAAGTGCCGCCAATTAGCAAAACCACATACATTCACGCACAATCCTTAGAAAACGGTCTCAACATAAAGAAAAGAGATTCTTGTAGAAACTACTTAACTTTTATACGGTACGTATATTTTGCTATCTATACAAATTTTATGTCGTATTATTTTTTTTATTAAATCTTCATTTTATAAGTTTCTCTAAAGATTATGGTAGGATTAACACTTGGATATTGAAATTATTATTCTGCTATATTTATCGATATACAAATTTGAGAGGCTTGAATCAAAATCAGCACTAATTGCATATAATTTCTTTCCATGTTTAGGGTCAATATTCAATCTAGGACTTGACTAATTTGTATTAATATTGTGCATAATTTTCCTTATGTTTTTTAATCATTATATGATCATATATATTTTATTATATATTTGATTTATATGGTTTATAATTATAATCTTAGGTTATATCAAAGAGTCTAAAATTTGTGTTAAGTCTAAATACTTTTGTTTATTTTAATTATAATTCAATATTTTATAGCATGCACTAGACAGCAAGGAAACATTGCTAATTGCATTGATATACTACCTATTTTAATATCAAAAATCATGTCTATATTGTAATTGTTTAACAATGTATAACTTTATTTTTCTTTAATAATAATAATAATAATAATGGAACCTTAGTTATCCATATGCCATATATATACCACAACATCTGGTGATAGGTTAGAATAGAAAGAACCTAGTGTCACATAGCAGCTGCCTTATTCCAGCCTTGGTTCCATCTACTCTATTTCTTCTGTGGTTCTAACGACAATACAACCATATAGCAGTACACTAGAGCAGTTATATTGGTCCTAATCCCATCAATTGATACAATTTGGTTTGAATAAAAAGAAGAGAGCCTATGTTCCTAATTCCATTAATTTAATATACTTTCCCAACTTCATCAAATTACATCAATACAGGGCATGTGTTCTTTTTATTTTAATTTTTTTGTAATGATAAATCTGCTTATTAATTATGTTTATTTATTTATTTTGGAATACTAATTAATGAAAGTTGTTTATTAGTTTTTGCAAAACCTTAAAATACATGTTTGTAACAATAAAATGAACAATTGTATGTAAATAATATTATTATTGTATTATTTGGATGTTGTCCAACTTCGATATATATATATATATATATATATATAATTATTATTTATGTTATCAAATTATATACTTAAATATTCTAATATCATACTTTTATATTCCTTTATACAGATTATAGTAATATTGAGTTTGTGCTATTTTTATTTTTAATTTTGTGCAATGAAAGAGTTTATATGATTGAAGTATATTAATGTTGAGCAGATATTCGACAAACGTTTTACATCTAAAATACTCCATTTTTATTTTAGTTATAATTAAAAATCGTTACAATATTCATCAATTTAAATAAATGTAAACACTATTAGTTTCATTACGTAGAATTTATTGCTTACCTATTTTAACACCCAAACTATAGATATATGCCATATTTATTTATTTATTTATTTATTTATTTATTTAAATATGTGATTCTGTTTTATTTTAATTAAAATTGGACATTTGTTTTATGTTGGTATACTAATATGTATGCTTGATGATATTAAATTTATTTTTAGTTATATTATAAGTAGCATATAATTTATTTAATTAATTTTAATAAATAATTTATATATCTGTTGGAGCAAGTAATTAATTTGTATTGGTTATTGCGTTTATTTATTTTCTTTCGCGGACTGTTAGAGAGGTGGTTGGCGAAGACGCGACATATTAAATCAGTGGATTGACTTCGTTGGAAAAAATCTTCAGCTAAGGTAAGGGGTGAGATGAGGTTCGATATTATGAGCATAAAATAACGTGAGATGAACGGGAATGCCGAAATTCCCAAATGTTCATTCGGGGCTTACTACGTACAGTAGAGCCCTATTGAGTAATAATAATTAATTAATAAAATGTGAATGGTAATAGTGAGGATTAAAATATAATTTAGTAACCTATAGAATTGCCGTGAATTTATTTATATCAAGATTGTATGCCGTCTGATTTTATGAATATTATGTCGATTGTTACTGTGTGAATGATATCTACTGGAGTGTTCTTGCTACTTGAATGAAATTGTGATATCACTGGAATATGCCACCTGTTTGATCTGTTATTTGTGATTGATAAGACTGAATGATGCATTGTGAGTAGTGTAAACCAAATATTGTGATTTTATTGTGATTGACTGATAAAGATATATAATGATGAACATTGTGAAGTCAGATTAAAACTTATTGAGTTGTGATGATCAAGTAAGTCTGAGATATGTGTTGTAGATTTTGGAGTTAGGATTATTTTGTCATCATATAGGGAGGGTCTGACAAACCTAGTGATTCGGGGAAGTACAACTGAATGAGCCTGATCGTGGAGGGCTACAGTCGAACTGTAAGGTAAGACTGATAGACCTTGGGGGTACACCTAGTGGGGAATTCCTAAGTGGATTAGTGGGTTATTCCCTAAGGCCGGGAACTACCGTGCAACACAAGAGTACCCCGACCGTCGCGTATATGTGTCTCGGGTTGAGTTGAGGGGATTTATGAGGACTTGGCCATTCATGAATTGTCCGTCCACTCTTGTAGTGGCATAGTATCAGGCCTCCTAACCAAGTACTTCAGAGTAGAATGGTACCAAATGATGAAGTAGAGTATAGGACATGCATAGCATTCCATCATGGTGATTATCTTATTGTGAATGAATTTGATAAATCGTTGATATTATACACTTGACTGTTTTTGAGATTGTGATAATTTGATTGTTTGCGTGTTACCGTCGTGTATTTTATGTTGTTACATAATTTCGATACTCACCCCTCGTTGTTTGTGTTTGGCGTTTGCGACGGACGCAGACGAGTTGTAAGTTGCAGGTGATGACTAATACCATCAGGAGAGGCGGAAGCCACCATGCCTTGGAGACCTTCATTATTATGCATTGTGTTGATGTTATTTTGAGTATTTTATTTTGGGAATTCCCGCTCTGATAGTGACATCGGGTTGGGACTATATTTGCACTGAATTTAAAACATGAGTATGTGTACTTCAAAAAGAATTCTGTTGTTTGATACTATGATTTCGAATTCATTATGTTTGATGGAAATTTTGGATTTATGTGACATGCTTATGATTATGTGATACTCTTTATCTTAATAAAAAAAAATTATTTGGGGTTTAGGGTGTCACAGTGTGACATAACATGTATTGCTTCAACCGACGAGCAGTCCATGCTAATGCGCAACATGTTCGTTCAAGTAGTGAATATCTTATTTCACAACTGGTGAACTTTTTGCTCAAATAATAAATAACATGTCCTTTTCTACCAGATTTGTCATGTTGCCCCAATACACAACCCATTGACTCGTCAAGTACTGTTAAGTACATAATAAGTGGTTTCCCAAGGATAAGAGGCATTAAGTGGTTTCCCAAGGATCACAAATTTATAACATCACAATTATTTATCATACATCATCATCATCACATAAAATTATCCCAATGCATTCATTTTTAATCATCACAATACATAAACTCATCTAATCAAACATATACATAAAATTCATTCGACATTCAATATCACATTAATATCCAATATCACACATTTAACGAAATTAAATCAAATATCACAATAATTACAAATTCCACACATTTAACGACATTAAATTAATCAAAACCTTATAAATTTTTCTATTCCATATTATTATTTTACAATTCCTATATTTTCACATTAATCAGTTTATCACTCAAAGGGCTTCTGCGGTACATAGTGAGTCCCAGATGAATCATTTGGAAATACGATTTTTCTGTTCATCTCACAATATATTATACTGATGAAGTCAAACGCTCTCTCACCCATACCTTATTTTAACGCTTTCACAAACAAATACGATTCCACGAGTAAATAGTCTTTGTTCTTTGACTCTTTGTCCTTCAATTGATCTAACTCGACAATTTATGGGTAAACGTCAAAATAAATTACGAGAAGATACTCTAAAAACTAAATTCGATATTTGATCATGGAAAATTACCATAAATCACAAAACCAATCAGTGGATAATTTAGTCACTTTTCACACGGTCATTTTGGGGTTGGTTTCACTCAAATCAGACTTAAAGAGAAGGAGATCAGTGCAAAATAACGAATTCTACAAACGGAGAAGTCGGGTATTTTAAAGAGAAATTGAGGTTGCTAAAAATCTAGAAAATTGTGTTTAATTGACTAGCTAAATGAGTAAAATAAAATATTAAAATTTGAACGAAAACTGAGAAACTTTTCTAGAACAGTTATTGACCACCAATGCTAAACGCTAGTCTAATTTGGTGTTTCCTAATTTCCTCATCCTTCCAAGCCGCTGCTGTAGCATCATTCCGATTAGTCACATAAAATACACTTCCAAAGACCATTAAATTTTCAAAATTATACCTATATTTTTTTTAATAAAAATAGTCAAAATAATAAAAATAAATCAATATAACATCAATATTTTATATTAATTACTAAATCATAATAAATATATACCTCAATTTCATAACAAGTATATTAAAATAAAGAAAATCAAACATGATAATACTACTATCTCAAAATAATTATTTGTAAAATAAAAAATTAAAATAAGATATATTTATAATTAATTAAATATAATTAAATGCACATTTAATATTAATCAAATGCACAAGAAAATGTCACATTAATTACAAACTCACATATAAACGTAAAATTGTCTAAATCTTATTCTGTAAAAAATTTACACTAAAAAACTATTATTTTAAGGAAAATATATAAAATAATAAAATATAATATTTATTATTTATATCCCTCATTTATTGAAATATATACAAGATTAACACATCATAGAAAATACACATATAAAGAAAATTAATCATAAAAATAATCAATATATATTTTCTAAACCAATTTTAGCACCAAATTAGTTATCTAAAATTTTATTTAATTAATAAAATAGTTTATTATCAAATTTTGGGTGTTACATATAAAACTAGCACATCATAGAAAGCATCGATATAACGAAAATTAGTCACAAAATTTATCAACATATATTCTAAAATAATTTTAATCGTCAAATTATTTATTTAAAATCTTATTCAATTAATAAAATAGTTTATTATAAAATTTAGGGTGTTACAAATGTAGATCCAAGAAAGTTCAACGAGATGATGATGAAGCTGAGGACACAAGTTTAGATGATGTGTTATTAATGGCTACAACAAAATCAGATGATGACTGCCCATAATAGTGGTATCTTGACATAGGCTGCTCTAATCTTAAAGTGCTTAGGACAGATGGAGGTGGTGATTATCAATTCCACGAGTTCCATGAATTATGTGACATAGAGGGAATAATTCATGAAGTGACTACACCATATACACCACAATATAATGGAGCTGCAAAAATGAGGAAGATAACCATTCTTAATATGGCAAGAAATATGTTGCAGAGAGAAAATGCCTCACAAATGTTGGGGAAAAGAATTTTCAACAACAATATACATTTTGAATAGATGTCCAACCAAGAGACTAGGTAGTATGACACCTGAAGAAGCTTGGATTGGAAGAAAGCTAGATGTGAATCATATGAGAGTGTTTGGCTCATTGTGCTTCAGGCATGTGCTAGCTTAAAATAGAAGGAAGCTTGATGAAAGGGATGAAATAATGGTGTTGTTGGGTTATGATGCAACTTGAGCTTACAAATTGTATGATCCAAACAAGAACAAGGTGGTTATAAGAAGAGGCATATTGGTGGATGAATCAAGAGGATCAGACTAGAAAATGAGTGAAGCCAGCTCGAGTAATGCAACCAGCATAGACATACCAGCCAACTCTATTAGCCCAACCAGTTCCTGAGTCTGTGAGAAGGATCGAAAAAGCTAGACAACCTTCAGTCAGATTGCAACCATATGAATTAACATCTGACTCAGTCATCAAGGCAGATGGAGAATTAATTCGTTTTTCCATGTTGGCTGAATTAGAACGAGTAATTGATGAAAAAGCATTAAGTGATCCTAGATGGAGATTAGCAATGGAGGATGAGCTCAAAGTAATAGAGAGGTTGTTAGGTACATGGCCAAACTTGTAGCCCATGGATTCTTTGCAGAAACATGGACTGGACTATGATGAGGTGTTTTCCCTAGTAGCAAGAATTGAAACAGTGAGGATGGTAGTCTCAATGACCAGTAACAAAGGTTGGTCTATGCATCAGCTAGAGGTCAAATCAACATTCCTCAGTGGCACACTAAAGAAGAAGTGTATGTAAAGCACCCACCAAGATATGTGAAAATAGGCAAATAAGATAGTGTGTACAAGCTAAAAAAAGCTCTATATAGCCTGAAGCAAGCCTCTAGGGCCTGAAACAAGAGGATAGATAGATTCATCATAGAGTAGCAGTTTGAAAAGTGTGTGAATGATCATGTAGTGTATGTGAAAAAGGCAACAACATCACCTGTATTATTGATATGCCTTTATTTGGACGACTTGTTAGTGACTGGAAGTGATGAAGCACAAAGTCAGAAGTTCAAGATTAGAATGGAGAATTAGTTTGAGATGTTTGATCTAGGCATGCTATCATATTTCCTTGGCATTAAGTATGAAACCAGAAAAAAATGGATTTTTTATGCATCAAATTTGACTTACGGTGAAGGAGAACAGTGCAATGGAACTAGAACCTCAGTAGAAGCAGGGTTGGTACTATCAAATGAGGGCAATAAGGAGATGATTGACCCTACAATCTTCAAGCAAATTGTAGGATCCTTGATATAATTGTGTATCACAAGGCCATATATTGTATATAGTATTGGGCTGATTAGTAGATACATAGAGAAGCCTAGGACATCACACTACATGGCAGCAAAAAGGATTTTGAGATACATCAATGAAACCATTGAGCTTGGCTTGTTGTATCCCACAAATTCGAATGGAGATGAAGCTGAACTTGTTGGTTTTACTAATGCAGATTGGTGTAGGGATAAGAATGATAGAAAGAGTACCACGGGCTCTATGTTCGTGATCAATAACTCACCAATCTCATGGTGTTTGAAGAAGCAAAATATTGTAGCCTTGTCTACATGTGAAGCTGAATATGTGGATGCATCAATGGCAATTTGCCAAGCTATATGTTTGGATGAATTAATCACAGAATTGGGACTAAAGAATTAATGAAGCTGTAAAATTGAAGATAAACATCAAATCAACAATTGATCTAGCAAGACATCCAAGTTTTTATGGAAGGAGCATGCACATATAAACAAGGTTTCATTTCCTAAGAGATCAAGTGATGAAAGGCAAGATACAGCTAGAGCATTGCAATATCAATGATCAAAAGGTGAGGAACAATCTTGGATTAACATCAATTGGATCACTTTGAATTAGAGAGCATGTTAAATGTAAATAAAGTGATTTGTAGTTAGTTATGGATGTTAAAATACATTTAGAAATAGTTAAGAAGGTTAGATTATGTTTTGACAGTTACTACTCAATTCCATTTTCTAAACATTCTATTTTCTTCTCTCTTCTTCTCAATTTCAATTCTTCTCAATTATACAACTTGTTCTAACAAACTGGTGTGATGGAGAAATGAAATGTGTTTGGTGTTGGTGATGGAGGATTGAGGAAGGGTTGTATTGTTTTTTTCAAGTTTTTATTTATTTATTTTTTGGTTTTGTAACAAGGGGCTTGGAAATGGATTAATGCAATATAATATGAGATAGGAAAGGGAGAATTCTAGCAACAACCCTAAAAAATCAAGTGTGTGTTTTAACTTATAAAGGAAAATTCTAGGTTGATTCTAGTAAATTGTTTGGTAAGATATTCAAGTCAAATGAAAATCAATCACATACATTCCATTCATTTGTTTTAAAATTTTAAGTTTGATATAGTTAATAGAGTTTAGATGACTAATTTTAATTGGTCTTGGAAACATACCCATAATTTTTTAAAGACAACATTAGTGTCTCACCAAGAAAAATATTACAAATTTTTAGGTGAAAAAAATATAAGTAATTTACGCATTTTGCATTTGTCAACGTACTAAGTAATAGGTGTATGTATTTTATTTTTACTTTTATTACATGGTAAAATTCTAATTAATAGGTGTAGTTATTTTATTTTTTTTTTTCAAACATATCCCTTATTAATACTATTTATGTTGAAAAAAAAGAAAAAAAATCAAATTTAAAATATTTATGTATAAAAGGTATTTTATAAACATCAACATAAAAAATTGACACATTATAATCAATACATACTTTTCTTAATATTCATAGAGAAAAAAAAAATGAAAACTTATAAACTAAGGATGGAGATAGTATTCTTAATATTTGTAGAAAAGAAAATGAAATATATAATTAAAAATGGAGATAGTAATTAAAATTAAAAAAACATAAACAAACACTAAGTTTTCACGATACAAAAACATGATATTTTTTATAAATACTGTCAATAATTTTAAACTCATAGCTTTGAAAACTAAAAAATAATTCAAGTAAAAACACTAAATCTTAAACATTACATAACAATTATTAAATAGAGTAACTCTTTCAAAAAGATAGTATTGAAGTCCAAAGATCCCTACCAATACCACAAAATCAACGATAGTAAAAAAAACACTTACAATATAGTGAAGCACAAGCCTCTAGTACTTCAGTTCCACAAGAAAAGCTTCATTAATTGCTTGTCATGATCGTGTTGAATATAAACTATATACAAATATATTATAGAGGAGACATAAGGAAGATGTGAGTTTATCTTTCATCATTTAAAATGAATTAAGTCATACATAGATTAACACACGTTCGTGAATTATATATATATGGATAAATTTCAATGCTAAAACATGCACTACTTGAAATTCATGTGGGTAAAAAATTAACTTAGGAAAATATGGATTGAGATGTTATGCTCTATGCCATATGTAAAGTGCAACACCCCTCTAGATTGTATATATTCATAGTGTGCACTCTCACTAACACTAGTTGTACGATGACATCCTCAAGATAACAATTTAAAGTGTAAAATCACTAAATCACGCTTCTCTCATAAAATCTAAAATCTATTTTAAATTTCTTAGATGATATATGAAAAAACAAATCCATATATATATATATATATATATATACTTGATTGCGTTTCAGCAAGTGTACGAATCGTTGCAAGTAATAATAAAACGGTAGTACCGAGTGTCGAACTCAAGGATTGCGTTTTACTATTGAATTATATTTGATTACTAAAATTGAACAAAAAGGTTACCAAGTTGATTGAAATAATAATTAAAATTGACAGCAGTAGTAAAATTGATCTTTTATAAATTGGGAAAAATGTCAGGGATGAGTTTCACTTCGAATCCAACCTTGGTGTCTAATTTGATCCTAGTTATTGAATTCCTTTATTGAATTATTACCGAATTCTCTTTGTTATTCTGGCCCTAATGTCTTAGTGACAGAACCTTTAATTCCAAAGTAACCCCTAATTCTTAGTAGATTTAAGATTAGAATTAAGCATTACCGTATAGAAATTCTCTTGTAAACTATTGCTTTGCAACTAATTTAATTGGTTTCATGACCTGCATCTATCCCTAGACTACATATTCATGGATTTCTCATCTCAAGCATTCGTAAAGTCCACTTCCGTTTCAAAATACAAATCGTAGAACATTTTAATGTTGATCAAGCAATAAAAAGCATTAAGCACAGAGATGAGAAAAACAATTCAATAAATTCATTCATATAACTAGAAATCAAATCAGAAAAATAAGGGTTTCATCTGGTTACACTCATCCCTAACAAATAGGGTTTAGTTACTCGTGACAGAGATACAAAAGATAAAGATTAAAGAAGAATTACAAGAATGATTCATGGATGATTCTTGATAAAACTGCTAGGGCACAAGTCTCCCAAGTTCCCCAGAGTCAAAAAGATCCGAAAACAGTAAAAAAAATCTGCGTTTTTATGGTTGCTGGTGCGCGTCGCGCGCTCCAGGCGCGGAAAAACGCGCTCCAGGCGCGCGTTGGCAGAGTCAAATCCTGAGAAATGCGCTCCAAGCGCTCCAGGACGCGCTCCAGGCGCATTTCATCTGCTGCTGATGTAGTTTGCATTTTTTATCTTTTGCTTCTGAATTTGGTCCCGGTGTCTTCATGAACGTTGTAGATATGATCTTAGCTTTCATTAGCACTTGGAATGACACTAATTAGACATCTAGAACTGCAGATATGCTGAAATACCCACATATGTCATGTGATTTTTCACCAAAATTCAGCACTGCACTAAAACAAAACGAATGTAAAATTACGACAAATTCCTACTTAATCAACGAATAAAACACAAAAAACATTTTATTAACTCAAAGAACAAAAATCAACAAATGGTATTAAATAAACCCTAATTTAACTGATGATTGAGGATAAATAAGACTAAAACAGTGGGAAATATGCATATGATGAAGAGCATCAATATGATATATATATTATATATATATACTAATATATATCCCTAAACACACACGCACAATATACCACAATTGAACAAAGCTAACAACACTTTCAAAATAAAATTTAATATGCTTGTAATTTATTAAAAAAATTGAATATTGAAGCCTTAAACATAATAGAAAAATCAAATATAAGAGAAACAACATTAATGATGATAAGGGCAAATAAAAATAATTAAAGTTGTTACATAACATATATAAGTTTTTTTACCTTACTTGTACCCCAAAAGCCCAAAATAAGGAGATTACTGGAAATTTTAGACAATCATGTCCTGACATACTTTTATAGCTAGAATATATAAAATAAGAATAAAAAATATGATTCAAAAAGTTTAAGATAGTTTTAGTACAACAACGAAAGATCATATTGTAACACCCCGATTTTCAAAGCGAGGTGTATTTTTTTCTCTCAAAGAGATTAAAATAAAACAGAGAAAATAATAAGTAAACACCTTTGATAAGTAATTAAATCATTATAATTTTCAAGCAGCGAACAAATTCTCATCCATGAATTCAAAATTATACATAACAAAAGTAGTACAGTCTTCCAGTTTAAAAATAAACCAACCCAAATAAGTCCCTAAATGCAAACTAAAAAGTTTGGAAGGAGCCCTTACCTTGGCGTTAGCTCTAACGTGCGATTACGGGCACCGTGAGTAAATCCGGTAAATTTTCCGCTTGCAACGCGCGCTTCAAAATTGTCACTAGCACCGTAGCACGAGGTGAGCAACTTTCCTTCTATCTCTTCGCGAAACGATGTTTGGATCTTAGATGAAACGGGGAGGTTTGTGTTAATCCCTAAATACCGTTTTTCTCTTCGTTTTTCGAATCAAAGAGGAAGAGTGGAGTTGAGAAATCCTTGTTCTATCACCCACCCAACCTTGGGTTTCTTTCTTGAAGAAAGGAAGCAAAGAAAAACGCGAAAATGGAGGAGAGGAATTTGCGCGTGTAAGTGACAGTGGAAGAAGATGGAAATTTGGTTTTTCTTTCCTTTCTCTTTCTTTCCTTTCTTTTCCTTTCTTCTTTTTCTTTTATACTCTTTCTTTTCCTTTCCTTCATTCCTAATTTCCTTTCTTTTTTCCCTCCAAATAAACATATATATATATATTATATATATATTAAATATAACTTAACAAATATCTCAAAATATCTAGATATTTGTTAAATTACCATTTCACTCGTAACGCATTAAATTCTCCGTAAAAGGATTCACCGCACTTAATTTAATTTATTTATCGACGAGAGTAATTCTAACGACGTCAAAATATCTTTTTGATCATATAAACTCCAAAATATTATTAACTTCGGCCAAAAAGCCTCCGAGCCAAAATCCAAATACACAAAAATACATAAAGTGTACTTAAAAATTATGGGTCTTACATTACTACCCCCCTAAAATTAGTTTCGTCCTCGAGACTATGCGTCAATAATAACTCTGGGTGTTGTTCTCTCATCTTGCTCTCCAGTTCCCAAGTCGCATCTCCAGTAATGGGTTCCAAATTACCTTGACCAATGAAACATCCTTGGTCCTCAACCGCTTAATCTTCCTGTCATCAATTCTCACAGGTGGTACATCGAATGACAAGTTATCCTTCAGTTGGATTGTGTCTGGTTCGATCACATGAGATGGATCTGCAAGATATTTCCTTCAACTGTGACACTGAACACATCATGAATATTGGACATATCGGAGGCAATGCAATCCGATAAGCAACTGGTCCAATTCGTGCAGAAATCTGATATGGTCCAATGAATTTTGGAGTCAACTTCTTCGATTCAATGCTCTACCAACTCCATAGTAGTGTGACTCTCAGAAATACAATGTCACCCTGTTCGAATTCAAAAGTCTGCGACGCTTGTCCGCTAACTCTTCTGACAATCTGTGAAGTCTTCATTTTCTCCTTGATCTTTTTACCTTAGCCGTAGTCTGTTGCACCATCTCCGGTCGACAATCATATTTTCACGTCCTTATACCAACACAAGGGCGTTTGACAACTTGCGCCCATATAAAGCCTCATATGTGCCATTTCCGATACTTGTGGTGGAAACTATTAGTGATGTGAACTCAATCAACGGAAGTACATCATCCCAACTTCCCTATCATCTATTACACATGCTCTCAACAGATCTTCCAGGGACTGATTTGTCGCTTCAGTCTGTCCGTTCGTTTCGGCTGGTAAGCTGAACTCAATCGTAGTTCGTTCCAAAGCTTCGGCAATGCTCCCAAAAAAATGTGATGTGAACTTCGGATCACGTCTATACAATACTCGATGGTACCCGTGTAACCTACAATTTTAGCAATGTAGATTCTCTGTTAGCTGATCTACCTTAAGGTGGTCTTTACCGGTAAAAGTGAGCGGATTTAGTCAGTCGACTCCACTATTCACCATATAGAATCATTCTTTCTCCTTTGTTTTTGGCAATCCAGTTATAAATCCATGGAAATGTTGTCCCACTTCATTCCGGTATATCTAAAGGTTGCAACTTCCCAGCATGGTCGCTGATGTTCCCACATTCGCTTTCTGACAAGTTAGACAAGTTGATACATATACCACCACATGTTTCTTCATTCCTGGCCACCAATAATTTCTGCCTCAAATCCTGGTACATCTTTGTTGCTCCAAGATGAATACTCAACTTGCTCTTATGAGCCTCTTCTAGAGATTGTTTTCCTCATATCTGTAATTCCCGGTACACAAATCCTACCATTACATCGCAAATATTATCTGAACCAATCTTGAACTCAGTCGTCTTCCCTTGCACTATTAGGTTCCTCTTTTCTTGTATTAAGACATCATCTTGTGAATTTGCAATGTCTTCAAGTAGTCCACTCGAAATCTTAATCATTCGAATTTTCAAAATTCCCGTGCAAACTCTACGTTCAAGTGTAGGTCTCTAAAATCTTCCCACAACTCTTGTTGTCTAGCCATATTGTTGAAGACACCGAACAACTTTTCTACTCTCACGCATCAACCACTACATTGGCCTTCCAGGGTGGTACTGCAGTGTGAAATCAAAATCCTTGAGAGTCTCCATCCATCGTCTCTGGCGCATGTTCAACTCCTTCTGATCGAACAAATATTTCAAACTTTTATGGTCGCTGAACAACGTGAACGTGCACCATAATTATAGCGGACCTGACAACTAACCCCGCTAAACCGAGCGCATGATCAGATAATAATCCCAACTTATAGGTTAACCTACAATCATAACTAAGGCTCCACAGGCCCCCAAAGGGAAAACCAAACCAAAGCTCTGATTACCCACAAGTAAAATCCCGATTTCAAAGCGAGGCGTGTATTTTTTTTTTCTTCAAAAGAGATAAAATAAAACAGAAGAATAAATAAGGTAACACCTTTCGGATAAGTAATTAAGTCATTATATTTTTCAAGCATCGCGGAAAAAGTTCTCAATCCATGAATTCAAAATACTTTACATGACAAAAAGTAGTAAGTCTTCCAGTTTAAAAATAAACGCAACCCAAAGAAAGACATCCGTTCCGTCTGTGTCCAACCTAGTCTTGATCCATTTTAGAAAACAACAAACACCACCTGAGTGATCTCCACGCGCCCCCGTG
>PGTU02013414.1:0-31453 GCA_002896215.2 Cicer echinospermum
TATCACGGTCTGCACGATTTACAAAAAGAATGAAAATGCATTGAGCAAACACTAACTCCATCCACAACGATCGTTAAGCAAATGCAGATATTAAAAGATTCCCCATTTAATACCATTTAACTTAAAAGATTTTCACAACAAACATTAAGCAACATAAATATTAAGAGATTCCCCATTCTTAATACTCTTTTAACTTAAACGATTTCAAAACAAACATTAAGTAAACAGAAATATTAAGAGATTCCCCATTCTTAATACTCTTTTAACTTAAACGATTTCCAAAAACGAACATTAAGTAAACAAGACATTTAAGAGATTCCCCATTCTTAATACTCATTAAACTTAAAAGATTTTCAAAAACAAACATTAAGTAAACAAGACATTAAGAGATTCCCCATTCTTAATACTCATTTAACTTAAACGATTTTCAAAAACAAACATTAAGTAAAACAGAAATATTAAGAGATTCCCCATTCTTAACTACTCTTTTAACTTAAACGATTTCCAAAAACGAACATTAAGTAAACAAGAAATTAAGAGATTCCCTATTCTTAATACTCATTTAACTTAAACGATTTTCAAAACAAACATTAAGTATACAAGACATTAAGAGATTCCCCATTCTTAATACTCGTTTAACTTAAACGATTTTCACAACAACATTAAGTAAACGTAGACATTAAGAGATTCCCATTCTTAATACTCGTTTAACTCTAATGGTTTTCAAATTCCACACAAAACAAACTCAAACATATAATCAAATTCAATCCACGATCCACACCAAAACACATCAATTCATTTCACCACAAAATCCAACCATACATATATCAAATTTCATCAGTATTAATTAAGAATACGTCAAATACGACGAACAAAAATCAACACAATCCACCACTCAAACACAACAAGTTTCATTTACTCAAAATCATACATAAATGAGTTTAAATTCATTTTCACGAAACATTCATCAATATAACCAAAACCTAACTCTACGATTTTACCCATAAAGCCTTAGATTCATTTTCCCCCAAATCAACACTTCAACCCTAACAAATTCCTTTCCACACAACCACAGATAAGTCCCTAAATGCAAACTAGATGTTCGGTTACGGTACCGCGAGTAAATCCGGTAAAATCTTCGCTCGCAACGTCGCCCTCCAAAGTTGGTTCCTAGCACCGTAGCATGGTAGTGAGCAACTTTCCCCTTCTATCTCTCCGCGAAACGAAATCATAGATCTAGATGAAACGGGGAGTTTGTGTTTGATGGTTTTGAAAAGCCCTAACACCGTTTTCTTCGTTTTCAAATCAAAGAAGAAGAGTGAAGTTGAGAATTCCTTGTCTTATCACCCACCAAGCCTTGGGTTTCTAATTCTTGAAGAAAAGGAAGCAACAAAAATGAAAATGGAGAAGGAGGGAGAAATGGTCACGCGAGGCAGCAGAGTGAGAAGATGGAATTGTGATTTTCTTTCTTTCCCTTTTCCTTTCCTTTCTTTTTCCTTCCTTTCTATTTCTATTTATTTTCTTTCTATTTCCTTTCTTTCTTCTTTTCCTTCGTTTTTCCTTTCCCTCCAAACCTATATTCACTATATATATTAATTATAATTAACAAATATCTCAAAATATCTAGATATTTGTTAATTTTACAATTTCACCCATAACGCATTAAATTCTTCGTAAAAGATTCACCGCAGTTATTTAATTTATTCATCAACGAGTAATTCTAATCTGCATCAAAATATCTTTTTGATCATATAAACTCCAAAATATATAATAACTTTGGCTAAAAAGCCTCGGAGCCAATATCGAAAATACACAAAAATACATAAAGTATACTTTAAAAATATGGGTCTTACATTACTACCCCCCTAAAATAAGTTTCGTCCTCGAAACTATGCGTCGATAAATAACTCTGGGTGTTGTTCTCTCATCTTGCTCTCCAGTTCCCAAGTCGCATCTCCAGTAATTGGGTTCCAAATCTCCTTGACCAATGAAACATCCTTGATCCTCAAACGCTTAATCTTCCTGTCATCAATTCTCACAGGTGGTACTTCGAATGACAAGTTATCCTTCAGTTGGATTGTGTCTGATTCGATCACATGAGATGGATCTGCAAGATATTTCCTCAACTGTGACACATGAAACACGTCATGAATATTGGACAGTATCGGAGGCAATGCAATCCGATAAGCAATAGGCCCAATCCGTGCAGAAATCTGATATGGTCCAATGAATTTCGGAGTCAACTTCTTCGATTTCAAGGCTCTACCTACTCCAGTAGTAGGGGTGACTCTCAGAAATACATGGTCACCTTGTTCGAATTCTAAAAGTCTGCGACGCTTGTCCACGTAACTCTTCTGACGATCCTGTGAAGTCTTCATTTTCTACTTGATCTTCCTTACCTTAGATGTAGTCTGTTGCACCATCTCCGGTCCGACAATCATACTTTCATCGTCCTTATACCAACACAAGGGCGTTTGACACTTGCGCCCATATAAAGCCTCATATGGTGCCATTCTGATACTTGCGTGGAAACTATTGTTGTAGGTGAACTCAATCAATGGAAGTACATCATCCCAACTCCCCCTATCATCTAATACACATGCTCTCAACAGATCTTCCAGGGACTGATTCGTCCTTTCAGTCTGTCCGTCCGTTTGTGGATGGTAAGCTGAACTCAATCGTAGTTTCGTTCCCAACGCTTCGTGCAACGCTCCCCAAAAATGTGATGTGAACTTCGGATCACGGTCTGATACATTACTCGATGGTACCCCGTGTAACCTCACAATTTCAGCAATGTAGATCTCTGTTAGCTGATCTACCTTATAGGTGGTCTTTACTGGCAAAAAGTGAGCGGATTTAGTCAGCCGATCCACTATCATCCATATAGAATCATTCTTTCTCCTTGTTTTTGGCAATCCAGTTATAAAATCCATGGAATTGCTGTCCCACTTCCATTCAGGTATATCTAAAGGTTGCAACATCCCAGCTGGTCGCTGATGTTCCACCTTCGCTTTCTAACAAGTTAGACAAGTTGACACATACTCCGATACATGTTTCTTCATTCCTGGCCACCAATAATGCTGTCTCAAATCCTTATACATCTTTGTTGCTCCAGGATGAATACTCAACTTGCTCTTATGAGCCTCTTCTAAGATTGTTTTCCTCATATCTGTAATTCTTGGTACACAAATCCTGCCATTACATCGCAAAATATTATCTGATCCAATCTTGAACTCAGCTGTCTTCCCTTGCACTATTAGGTTCATCTTCTCTCGTATTAAGACGTCATCTTGAGAATTTGCAATGTCTTCAAGTAGTCCACTCGAAATCTTCCGAATTTCAAAATTCCTGGTGCAAACTCTACGTTCAAGTGTAGATCTCTAAAAGCTTCCGACAACTCTTGTTGTCTAGCCATAATTGTTGAAAACACCGAGACACTTCTTCTACTCAAAGCATCAGCCACAACATTGGCCTTCCCAGGGTGGTACTGTAGTGTGAAATCAAAATCTTTGAGAGTCTCCATCCATCGTCTCGGACGCATGTTCAATTCCTTCTGATCAAACAAATATTTCAAACTTTTATGGTCACTGAACACTGTGAACGGGCACCCATATAAGTAGTGCCTCCAGATCTTCAATGCAAAAACAACAGCAGCAAGCTCCAAATCATGAGTAGGATAGTTCCTCTCATGAATCTTCAATTGCCTTGAGGCATAAGCTACAACTTTCTTGTGTTGCATCAAAACACATCCCAAACCTTGGTGAGATGCATCACAATAAACTTCATAGGGTTCTTCTGATTGCGGTGAAACCAATACTGGCGAGGTCATCAATTTTCCCTTTAGTAACTGAAAATTTTCCTCACACTTCTCCGTCCATGCGAACAATTGATCTTTTCTGGTAAGTTGTGTCAATGGAGCCACAATCTTAGCAAAACCTTCAATAAACCTTTTATAGTACCCTGTCAGTCCTACAAAACTTCGTATGTCAGTGACAGTCTGAGGCTGTTTCCAAGCAAGAACCGCCTCAATCTTAGCCGGATCTACAACGATTCCTTCCTTAGTTATCACATGTCCTAAGAAATTCACTTTTTCTAGCCAAAATTCACACTTTGACAAATTGGCATACAATTGCTTCTCGCGTAAAATCTCAAGAACTTGACGTAAATGTTCTCCATGCTCTTCTTCAGTTCTCGAATAAATTAATATATCATCAATGAACACCACAACAAACTTGTCAAGGAATGGATTAAAGATTCTGTTCATGTAGTCCATGAAAATCGCTGGTGCATTGGTAACCCCAAACGGCATAACGAGATATTCATAATGCCCGTAACGGGTTCTGAAAGCAGTTTTCTGAATATCTCCTTCCCTTACTCGAATCTGATGGTAGCCCGACTTCAAGTCAATCTTAGAAAATATCGCGGCCCCTCTCAATTGATCCATTAAATAATCGATGCGTGGCAAAGGATAACGATTCTTAATAGTTGCCTTATTAAGCTGTCTATAATCCACACATAAGCGCGAGCTTCCGTCCTTCTTCTTAACTAGCAAAACTGGAGCTCCCCATGGTGATACACTTGGTCTTATAAATTTCCTCTCCAACAAGTCTTCAATTTGGCTTTTGAGCTCATTTAATTCCAATGGCGACATTCGATACGGTGCCATTGAAATAGGTCAGATTCCTGGGTGCAAATCAATGAAAAATTCCACTTCCCTTACCGGTGGCAATCCTGGAATTTCCGTTGGAAATACGTCCCGGTACTCATTGACAAGCATCACATCTTCTATGTTCACATTTATCTTTTCCTCCACATTAGCCAGGGACAAAAACTCATGAGTCCCTTCTCTTAGCGACACTCGGAGTTTGTTAGCGGCTAGATACTTAACAATTCCTGATTCGGGGAAAAGAACCAATTTACGAGCACAATCCAAGATCACGTAATGATACGACATCCAATCCATACCGAGAATGACCTCGAGTGATTGTAGAGGTAAACAAATCAAATTAATCAAGAAATCTCTATTTTGTATAGTTACTTTACAATGTAAACATGCAGAATTTACTGTCAAAGTCTTAGCAGGTGTAGAAACAACCAAATCAAAAGGTAGAGGCGACACAGATAACTTCAAACGATTCACACAATCCATAGCAATGAAGGAATGGGTTGCCCCCGAATCAAAAAGTGCAGTTAGAGTGCTACCTGCAATCTTACAGTCACGTTGAATCAGATTGCCAGATGGATTTCCAGCTTCAGCACTCACGCAATAAACGCGTCCTCTAGCGATAGGACGAGTAGCCCTAGTTACATTCACAACTGGTTCCACCTTTGGAGCCGTGCAATCCCTTGCCATGTGCCCTGGCTTCCGACAATTGTAACAGGTGAGGACATTAGAGGTACAAGCACTAGCATAATGTCCCTCTTCCCCACATCGGAACATCGAAGCACTTGTCCCAATTGTCTTCCAAAATTCTGGTTCCCTGGGCGATTCTGCCCACCGTTGTTATTCTGTGGTCGATTATAAGGTTTAGCAACTTGCTTTCCCTTGTTCTGATAATTCACCCTCTTATTTTTCATATCCTCCACTTCTCTACATTTTTCTACAAGCGCGTGGAAACGTTGAATTCCCAAGGGTAAGACGGAGTCTTGAATCTCATACTTTAGTCCGTCTTGGAAACGACGACACATGAATGGTTCATCAATCTCTTCACGGAAAAACCTGAAGTATCTCTATAGCGATTCAAACTTAGCAGCATATTCACCCACGGTCATGTTCCCCTGATGCAGTTTCAGGAAATCATCACCCAGCTTAGTCCTGGTACTCATCGGGAAGTATTTGTCTAAAAACTTCCTTTTGAATGATTCCCAGTTCACCTCCTCGTGAGCTGATCTCATCAACAATCTCGCACTCCTCCACTTGTACTCAACATCCCCTAGTAGCATATAAGTGGCATAGTTAACCTTTACTTCTGCCTGACAGTTAATCATTTCGAAGATCTTCTCCACTTCTTGGATCCATTGATCCGCTTTCTCTGAATTTTCATCCCCCTTAAACTTGGGAGGATTGTAACGACGGAAGTCTTCCAATCCTCTTGACTCTGCAGCACGAATCTCTCTTCCCCTCTTTTCAAGATCACGTTGAGTCTTGGCAGCAGTCTGTGCAGCAACAGAAGCAACCATGTTATTCATAGCCTCTGCCATTCGATCGTCCCTATTAGCATTGGCTCTTGGAACGTCATCCCTTCTTGGCGGCATGGTTTTTCCTATAAAACCATCATCAAGTAGAGTCTTAACACTACTTCAAATAATTCCAAAACTAGCTTCCGACCACATCAACACATAATAATTATTGCGGACCTGACAACTCAACCCACCTAAACCGACGCATGATCAGATAAAAACTCCCAACTTACAGGTTGACCTACAATCTATAACCAAGGCTCCACAGCCCCCAAAGAAAACCAAACCAAAGCTCTGATACCACAATGTAACACCCCGATTTTCAAAGCGAGGGTGTATTTTTTTTTCAAAAGAAATTAAAATAAATCAGAGAATTAAATAAGGTAATACCTTTGGATAAATAATTGAGTCATTATAACATAGCTCCAGTCAAGCAATCCCATCTACATTCCCATCCGTAGGGTATGAACCGATAGGATCGTCCTGGCTCTCATCTGAGGGCAAAGTCCAGATTTCCACAATAGTTGTAAAGGGTCACCAACCGAAATTAACAATTAACACATAACATTTAAGTTTTTAAATGCACAAAATAACCTTTCAACTAGCATGCACCTTAAAAGGATTTTCCATATGCGAAAAGTTAATATAATGCTTGCCAATTAAAAACGAAATCAAAATAAAGTTTTCAAACCGTCAAGTAATACATAACTCACCAAGACATTGATAAATCAATTGAGCAATCTGTTATGTAACTCAAAATAAGAATTTCTACTAAGCCAATCGATTTCCAAATCGATTTCCTGAAGGTTTTTAGTGAAATTTGAATTCTGGGCTTAATTCAATCGATTGGGCAATCGATTGACAGGATAGTTGAGCCCCTGACTTAATGCCAATCAATTTCCAAATCGATTTTTGTCTGTTTTGCTGAATTCCTGTAACTTCCCAAATCGATTGGGAAATCGATTTTATAAATAGTTGAGCCCCTGTAACTTCCCAAATCGATGGGAAATCGATTTCCCTGCTTATCCTTCCAAAAATACATAAACTAATTCAATCACATTCATACACAACTCCAAATCTTCACACTTAGCAATTCCCACACAATCACCACGACAAATTGGGTTTCGAAATAGTTTTACAATCCATCACACTTACACACGATAATCAATACATAACACATAGCAATTCCAACACCATTACCACGACAACTTGAGTTTCGAAATAGTTTACAATCAGTCACACTTACACACAAAATCAATAAATAACACTCAATCATAACTTGATTCAAACACGACTCATGTGCCAAGCACCCTAATGCGATGCGTATATGCCAATATGCATGGACTCGGAATTCCAAACCAAAACCCTCCTCGAAGGGCCGCAAATCATAATTGTACCGCCAATCGCATGCCAAAGTACCAATTACTGAGGTGCCACCTATCACGGGTCTGCACGATTTACTAAAAAGCGTAAACCATAAACGTACTGCCTATCACGGGCCCGTATTGTTTACCGAGGTGCCACCTATCACGGGTCTGCACGGTTTACTAAAAAGAACGTAAATTGTAAATGTATCGCCTATCACAGGCCAAAGTACTATTTACCAAGGTGCCACCTATCACGGGTCTGCACAATTTAAAAAAAAGCGAAAACCATAAACGTACTGCCTATCACGGGCCCGTACCGTTTATCGAGGTGCCACCTATCACGGGTCTGCACGGTTTACAAAAACGTAAATCATAAATGTACCGCCTATCACAGGCCAAACTACTATTTATCAAGGTGCCACCTATCACGGGTCTGCACGATTTACAAAAAGAATGAAAATGCATGAGCAAACACTGACTCCATCCACAACGATCGTTAAGCAAATGCAGATATTAAAAGATTCCCCATTTTTAATACTCATTTAACTTAAACGGTTTTCACAACAAACATTAAGCAAACATAAATATTAAGAGATTCCCCATTCTTAATACTCTTTTAACTTAAACGATTTTCAAAACAAACATTAAGTAAACAGAAATATTAAGAGATTCCCCATTCTTAATACTCTTTTAACTTAAACGATTTCCAAAAACGAACATTAAGTAAACAAGACATTAAGAGATTCCCCATTCTTAATACTCATTTAACTTAAACGATTTTCAAAACAAACATTAAGTAAACAAGACATTAAGAGATTCCCCATTCTTAATACTCATTTAACTTAAACGATTTTCAAAACAAACATTAAGTAAACAAGACATTAAGAGATTCCCCATTCTTAATACTCATTTAACTTAAACGATTTTCAAAACAAACATTAAGTAAACAAGACATTAAGAGATTCCCTATTCTTAATACTCATTTAACTTAAACGATTTTCAAAACAAACATTAAGTAAACAAGACATTAAGAGATTCCCTATTCTTAATACTCATTTAACTTAAACGATTTTCAAAACAAACATTAAGTATACAAGACATTAAGAGATTCCCCATTCTTAATACTCGTTTAACTTAAACGATTTTCACGACAACATTAAGTAAACGTAGACATTAAGAGATTCCCCATTCTTAATACTCGTTTAACTCTAATGGTTTTCAAATTCCACACAAAACAAACTCAAACATATTATCAAATTCAATCCACGATCCACACCAAAACACATCAATTCATTTCTCCACAAAATCCAACCATACACATATCAAATTTCATCAGTATTAATTAAGAACACCTCAAATACGACGAACACAAATCAACACAATCCACCACTCAAACACAACAAGTTTCATTTACTCAAAATCATATATAAATGAGTTTAAATTCATTTTCCACGAAACATTCATCAATATAACCAAAACCTAACTCTAAGATTTTACCCATAAAGCCTTGGATTCATTTTCCATTAAATCAACACTTCCACCCTAACAAATTCCTTTCCACACAACCACAGATAAGTCCCTAAATGCAAACTAGAAGTTTGGAAGGAGCCCTTACCTTCGCGTTAGCTTTAACGTTCGGTTACGGTACCGCGAGTAAACCCGGTAAAATCTCCGCTCGCAACGTCGCCTGCAAAGTTGGTTCCCTAGCACCGTAGCGTGGTAGTGAGCAACTTTCCCTTCTATCTCTTCCCGAAACGAAGCATAGATCTAGATGAAATGGGGAGGTTTGTGTTTGATGGTTTTGAAATCCCTAACACCGTTTTTCTTCGTTTTCAAATCAAAGAGGAAGAGTGAAGTTGAGAATTCTTTGTCTTATCATCCACCAAGCCTTGGGTTTCTAATCTTGAAGAAAAGGAAGCAACAAAAATTGAAATGGGAGAAGGGAGGAGAATGGGTCACGGGAGGCAGCAGAGGAAGAAGATGGAATTGTGATTTTCTTTCTTTCCCTTTTCCTTTCTTTCTTTTTCATTCCTTTCTATTTTTATTTCTTTTCTTTCTATTTCCTTTTCTTTCTTCTTTTCCTTCCTTTTTCCTTTCCCTCCAAACATATATTCATTATATATATTAATTATAATTAACAAATATCTCAAAATATCTAGATATTTGTTAATTTACCATTTCACCCATAACGCATTAAATTCTTCGTAAAAGATTCACTGCAGTTAATTTAATTTATTCATCGACGAGTAATTCTAATCGGCATCAAAATATCTTTTTGATCATAAACTCCAAAATATTAATAACTTTGGCTAAAAAGCCTCCGAGCCAATATCCAAAATACACAAAAATATATAAAGTATACTTTAAAAATATGGGTCTTACAATTTAGCTTAACCGACTTAAACATCATAAATTCAATATAACACACATCATCTTTTTAAGTTGGATATTTTGACCAACTGACTTAATAGATATAGTTAAAATAATAATTTTTTTTATTTATTTTTATATAAATTTCTCATTTTGTGTTCATGCTCCTAATCCATACAATCTTTCGTATTAAATTTCAAATATGAGTTTTGTACTTACGATCACAATTTTATATAACCATCTAATAATCAAAATACACAATATCACAATATCTCATATTTATATAAAAATAATATAGAGTACAAATAAGATGTATCCCATTTCCGACTAAGGTTGACAACACGGAAAATATAGCAATATTCAATACACATATATTAGTATCGTTATTTTCTTCAATTAATTTCAAAATAAAATTCACACAACATTTTCGAACTTCTTTACTTTGATCCGGGTGAATTGATCTCGAGTCATCAAAGATCTGGAAAAAAAAAAACACACAATCAATATCGACTGAATCTTAATTTTTTATCATATGAACATTAAAAAATACAATCAATAACTACTTATAATTTTTTATCATATAAATATATAAAAAAAATACAATCAATAACAACGTGTAAAAAATTATATACTTGCATCCATGAAACAATTATGTTAAGATGTTAACCGGTTACATTTAAAAATTAACAACAATAAAATTTTCTTTGGTTTTTATGAAGTTTTTTTTTTAAAAGTAAATTGTAAAAATTTATTCACACTTATACATTTACTCAAATAATAATAATTAGTATTCATCCAACTACGATCCATAATCATTTGTTAAAAATAAGTAACATTATGAAAAATAAAGAATAGTTAGCAAAAAAAAAAAATGAATTTGACATATATTTTTTTCGTTCAAATAATATGATATTATCTAAATGAAATTATGAGCACATATATTAATCATTTTATCAACGTCTCATTATATTATCAACAATAGAAGAGTAGAAAGTTATAAAAAATTACTCGTGTAAATTTATTATTTAATAAAACAATCATACCTGAAATGGTCGCAATGAGTTTGCGATTGTAAAAAAGGTGGCGATGAAACTGAGTTTGGCGACGACTAAAAAACTGAGTTAGGGGATGGGTGTAAATGAGAGCAAATCCACTTATAAATATCGTTAGAGAATGCGAAAAATTTATAATAGAATAGTTAATAAAATGGAAGCTAAAAAGTTGCAATAAGTATGCATTAAGCAAATGCATGGTATGTTATATTATTGTTGTATGTCTTAGGTCGGTTATCAATATAACTGCGTTAAATAAGTTTTAAATATTTACAAAATTGTCACCGCCTCATTTTGTTAAGTCGTTTACCAAGTAACCGATTTAGGCACGAAGTCTGATGGGATATATTAATTTTTTAATTTTATTTTTATCGTAATAACCGGGTTGACGGTGTTTCACATATTTATAAAATTGTTACCGCCTCATTTTGTTAACTCGTTTATATGGGCAACCGACTTAAATATACCTCCGCCTCATTTTTTTAAGTCTGGTGGCACGACTTAAATCTGCTGAATTAAAAACTCAATTTTCTACTAGTGAACTAAAATTTTCAGAAAGAAACATATCAAAAAAAAAAATGACCTAAAATCAAAATCTAGTAACACTTATGCACTTATTCGATGAACTACATTGATTAAGTACCAAAATGGACTAGATATGACCTAGACCCTTAACCGTTAACCATAAACCCGTAACCCAAAAACAAACATATCAAAAACCCAAATGACGTAAACTCTATATCGAGTGAGACTTTTGCACTTATTCGACAACCTACATTTCTTAAGAACCAAAATGGACTAGAATAGACCTAGACCCTTAACCCTTAATCTTAAACCATGAATCCCATACCCCAAACCCTAAATCCAAAAATGAATAAAAACTAAAACGAACAGAAAGAAATATATGAAAAACCAAAATGTCCCAAAATCTAAAACTTAAACCCTAAACCCTAAACTCTAAACCTTAAGCCCAAAGCCCAAAGCCCTAAGCCCTAAGCCCTAAGCCCTAAACCCTAAACCCTAAACCCTAAACCCTAAGTCCTAAACCCTAAACCCTAACCACTAAACCCTAAACCCTAAACGCTAAACCCTAAACGCTAAACCCTAAATCCTAAACCCTAAAACCTAAAACCTAAAACCTAAAACCTAAAACCTAAAACCTAAACCCTAAAACCTAAAAACCTAAAACCTAAAACCTAAACCTAAAACCTAAAAAAACCTAAAACCTAAAACCTAACCTAAAACCTAAAACCTAAAACCTAAAACCCAAAACCTAAAACCTAAAACCAACCTAAAACATAAAACCTAAAACCTAAAATCTAAGCCCTAAATCCTAAAACCTAAAACCTTAAACATAAAATATTAATGGATTTTGACTTTTGTACATATTGGACGAACTAAACTGAATAAGAAATAAAATGTACAAAAAGAAACATATCAAAAACTAAAATAGCCCAAATCTAAAACCAGTTAGATATATGCACCAATTCGACGAAATACATGGACTAAGAAGAGAAATGGTCTATAATAGACCTAGACCCTTAAACGTTAACCTTAAACCATAAACACTAAACCCTAATCCCTTAACCTAGTAAAGATGAAAATGTCCTAAAATATTGATACATTGAGACAAAAAGAACATATCAAAAACCCAAAGGACAAAAAAAGGGCTAGAATAGACCTAGACCCTTAACCCTTAACCTTAAACCATAAAACCAAAACACTAAACCTGAAACCCTATACCCTAAACCCTAAACCTTAAACACTAAACTATAAACCCTAAACCTTAAACCTAAAACCTAAAAGCTAAACCCTAATCCCTAATCCCTAATCCATAATCCCTAAACCTAGTAAAGACCAAAATGACCTAAAATATTTATGCATTTTAATAAATGTTTAGGGTTTAGGGTGCATATAAAAAACATATAAGAAGAAAAGTGGTCTATAATAGACCTAAATTGTACAATAAGAAACATATAAAAAACCAAAATAACCAAAATCTAAATCCAAATAGATTTATGCACATATTCGACGAACTATATTTATTAAGAAGAAAAGTGGTCTATAATAGACCTAGACCCTTATCCATTAACACTTAACACTTAACCTTAAACTTTAAACCATAAAACCTAAACCCTAAACCCTAATCCATTAACCTAGTTAAGACCAAAATGCCCTAAAATATTAATGCATTGAGAATTTTTAACTTATTGGACGAACTACAATGAATAAGAACTAAAATAGACGGAAAGAAACATATCAAAACCCGAATAACCTAAAATCTATATCCAGTGCAACTTATGCACTTATTCAATAAACTGCATTTATTAAGAACCAAAATGGACTAGAATAGACCTAGACCCTTAACCCTTAATCTTAAATCCTAAATCCCATATCCGAAACCATAAACCCTAAAATGAATAAGAACTAAATTAGACAAAAAGAAACATATCAAAAACCAAAATGTCCTAAAATCTAAATCAATTGAGAGTTTTGCACTTATAGGTTTAATTACATTGATTAACAACTAAAATGGACCCAATAAAAAATCACAAATACCAAAATGACCTATGATTTTAATCCAGTGAGTCTTTTACACTTATTAGACAAACTACATTGTTTTACAATCAAAGTGGACTAGAATACACCTAGTAAATAACAAAATGACCTAAAATCTATATCCATCGATAATTATGCACTTATTTCATGAAATACAATGATTAAAACCAAAATGGAAAAGAATAGACCTAGACCCTTAACCCTTAACCTAAACCCGAAACCCTAAACCTCAAACCCTTAACCCTAAACCCAAAATGCTAAACCCTAAAACCCTAAACCTAGTAAAGACCACTAATGACTTAAAATATTAATTAATTGAGAATTTTGCACTTAATGGTTGAACAATTTTGATTAACAACTAAAATAGATTAAAAAAAAACATAACAAATAATAAAATGACTTAAAATATTAATCCATTGAGTATTTTGCACTTCTTAGACGAGAATTATTCATTGAGAATTATTCACTTATTTCGTGAGATACATTAATTAATCTGTTGACACTCTTGCACTTATATTCACTTAGAACCTAGTAAATACCACAAATGACCTAATATATTAATCTGTTGACACTCTTGCACTTATTTGACCAACTACATTGAGTAAGAATCAATATGGACTAGAATAGTACTCGTAACGACAAAAATGACCTACAATATTGATGCATTGAGACATTTGCACTTATTAGTCGGACTACAATGAATAAAAACTAAAATGGAGAAAGGGAAACATATCAAAAACAAAAATGACCTTAATTCAAAATCTAGTGACACTTAAGCACTTATTCGACGAAATACATTAATTAAGAACAAAAATGGACTAGAATAGACCTAGACCCTTAACCATTAACCTTTAACCCTAAACCCAAAACACTAAACCCTAAACTCTAAACCCTAAACCCTAAACACTGAACCCTAAACCATAAACCCTAAACCCTAAACCATAAACCCTAAACCCTAAACACTAAACGCTAAACCCTAAACTCTTAACCCTAAACCCTAAAATCTAAAGCCTAACACCTAAACCTTAATCCCTAAACCTAGTAAAGACCAAAATGTCCTAAAATATTTATGCATTTTGACTTTTGTACTTATTGGAGGAACAATAGTGAATAAGAACTAACATGTACAAAAAGAAACATATCAAAAACCAAAATCTAAATCTAGTTAGATTTATGCACTTATTCGACGAACTACATTGATTAAAAAGAAAAATGGTCTATAATAGAACTAGACCCTTAACCCTTAAACCATAAAACCTTAACCCTAAACTCTAATCCCTTAATCGAGTAAAGACCAAAATGACCTAAAATATTAATGTATTGAGACTTTTGCACTTGTTGGACGAACTACAATGAATAACAACTAATATGTACAAAAAGAAATATACCAAAAACCAAAATCTAAATCTAGTTAGATTTATGCACGTATTCGACGAACTACATTGATTGACAACTAAAATTGTCAGAAAGAAACATATCAAAAACAAAAATGACCTAAAATCGAAAGCTAGTAACACTTATGCACTTATTCGATGAACTACATTGGTTAAGCGCCAAAATGGACTAGATATGACCTAGACCCTTAACCCTTAACCACAAACCCGTAACCCAAAAAGAAACATATCAAAAACCCAAATGACCTAAAATCTATATCCAGTGAGACTTTTGCACTTATTCGACAACCTACATTTATTAAGAACCAAAATGGACTACTTTTGCACTTATGCGAGTGTATTTTTTTTTTAAAAACAAATTCATAAAAACAAAGAAATAAAGAAGAAAATACTTTTAGATAAATATTGAAGCCGTAACACAACGACAAATAAGTCAACAGAATTTACAAGCAGCGGAATAGTTTTTTTGAAATACAAATCCAAAGTATTTACACTTCAAAAAGTGGTACATGGACCCCATCATAATAAAATGTCAAACAGACAATATTAGTAAAGATACAATCTTCCAATTTAAAATAACCGCAATCCAAAATAAAGACATTTGTTCCCTCTATGTCAACCTAATCTGATCATTCTACCAAAAAAACTATACACCCTGAGTGATCTCCACGCGCCCCGTAAGATCCTCCTAACATAGCTCCAGTCAGGCGTTCCCGTCTACATTCCCATCCACAGGGTACAGACTGGTAGGATTGTCCTGACTCTCATCTGAGGGCAAAGCCCAAATTTCCACAATAGTTGTAAAGGGTCACCAACCGAAATTAACAGTTAACACATAACATTTAAGTTTTTGAATGCACAAAATAACCTTTCCACTAAGCATGCACCTTAAAAGGATTTTCCATATGCTAAAAGTTCATATAATGCTTGCCAAATGAAAATGAAGTCAAAATAAGTCTTAAATCAATCAAGTAATAAACAACTGGCCAATCCATTGATGAACCAATTGAGCAATCAATCATCTAACTCAAAATAAGAATTTCCACTAAGCCAATCGATTGGCAAATCGATTTGGATGAAGGGTTTTAGTGAAAACTGAACTCTGGGCTTAAATCAATCGATTGGGAAATCGATTGAATGAATAACTGAGCCCCTGTGTTAAAGCCAATCGATTGGGAAATCGATTTCCTGAGGGTTTTTCGTGAAAACTGTACTCTGGGCTTAATTCAATCGATTGGGAAATCAATTGAATGAATAACTAAACCCCTGTATTAAAGCCAATCGATTTTGTCAAAATGGCTGAGCTCCTGTAATGAATCCAATCGATTGCCAAATCGATTTTTGAGGAATAGCTTTTAATAGAATCAATTTGGGAATCGATTTCCCTGCATGTTTTTCTTAAAACTACACAAACTAACTCAATCACATTCACACACAACTCCCAAAACATAACACTTAGCAATTTCCACACAATCACCACGACAACTTGAGTTTCGAAACAGTTTTACAATCAATTTCACATACACACAATTTGTTCCAAATCATAGACACTTAGTACAATCATCACAATCACAATCACAATGAAATCTCAAGTTCAAACACTCAATCATACACTTGAATCAAACACGACTCGTGTGTCAAGCATCCTAATGCAATGCGTATATGCCAAAATGAATGGGCTCGGAATTCCAAACCCAAAACCCTCCTCGAAGGGCCGTAAATCATAATTGTACCGCCTATCGCAGGCCAAAGTACCAATTACCGAGGTGCCACCTATCACGGGTCTGCACGATTTACTAAAAAGCGTAAACCATAAACGTACTGCCTATCACGGGCCCGTACCGTTTACTAAGGTGCCACCTATCACGGATCTGCACGGTTTACTAAAAAGAACGTAAATTGTAAATGTACCGCCTATCACAGGCCAAAGTACTATTTACCAAGGTGCCACCTATCACGGGTCTGCACAATTTACAAAAAAAACGTAAATCATAAATGTACCGCCTATCACAAGCCAAAGTACTATTTATCAAGGTGCCACCTATCACGGTCTGCACAATTTACAAAAACGTAAATCATAAATGTATCGCCAATCACAGGCCAAAGTACTATTTATCAAGGTGCCACCTATCACGGGTCTGCACGATTTACAAAAAGAATGAAAATGCATGAGCATATACTGACTCAATCCACGACAATCGTTAAGCAAATGCAGATATTAAAAGATTCCCTATTTTTAATACTCATTTAACTTAAACGATTTTCACAACAAACATTAAGTAAACAAGACATTAAGAGATTCCCCATCCTTAATACTCATTTAACTTAAACGATTTTCACAACAAACATTAAGTAAACAAGACATTAAGAGATTCCCCATTCTTAATACTCATTTAACTTAAACGATTTTCACAACAAACATTAAGTGAACAAGACATTAAGAGATTCCCCATACTTAATACTCAGTTAACTTAAACGATTTTCAAAACAAACATTAAGTAAACAAGACATTAAGAGATTCCCCATTCTTAATACTCATTTAACTTAAACGATTTTCACAACAAACATTAAATAAACAAGACATTAAGAGATTCCCCATTCTTAATACTCATTTAAACATAAACGATTTTCAAAACAAAAATTAAGTAAACAAGACATTAAGAGATTCCCCATTCTTAATACTCATTTAACTTAAACGATTTTCAAAACAAACATTAAGTAAACAAGACATTAAGAGATTCCCCATTCTTAATACTCGTTTAACTCTAATGGTTTTCAAATTCCACACAAAACAATCTCAAACATATTATCAAATTCAATCCACGATTCACACCAAAACACATCAATTCATTTCTCCACAATCCAACCATACACATATCAAATTTCATAAGCATGAATTATGAATACGTCAAACTTCATTTACTCAAAATCGTATACCAATGGGTTAAATTCATTTTCCGCAAAACATTCATCAATATCACCGAAACCTAACTCTAAGATTTTACTCATAAAGCGTTAAATTCATTTTCCCCAAATCAACACTTTAACCCTAACAAAATTCTTTTCCACACAACCACAGATAAGTCCATAAATGCAAACTGAAGTTTGGAAGGAGCCCTTACCTTCACGTTAGCTTTAACGTGCGATTACGGTACCGCGAGTAAATCCGGTAAAATATCCGCTCGCAATGTCGCTTCCAAAGTTTGTTCCCTAGCACCGTAGCGTGGTAGTGAACAAATTTCCCTTCTATCTCTTTGCGAAACGAAGCTTAGATCTAGATGAAACGGGGAGGTTTGTGTTTGACGGTTTTGAAATCCCTAACACCGTTTTTCTTCGTTTCGAAACAACGAGAAAAGTATGAAGCTGAGAAATCGTTGCTTTCTTACCCACTAAGCCTTGGGTTTCTATTCTTGAACAAAAGGAAGAAGAGAAAATGAAAATGGAAGAAGGGAGGTCACGCGAGGCAGAGGAAGAAGATGGACTTTCTTTCTTTCCCTTTTCCTTTCTTTCTTTTTCCTTCCTTTCTATTTATTTTCTTTCTATTTCCTTCTCTTTTTCCCTCCACACAAACATATATATATATATATATATATATATATATATATATATTAATTACTTTTAACAAATATCTCCAAATATCTAGATATTTATTAAAATTACCATTTCACCCATAAGGCATTAAATTCTTCGTAATTTTTAATCGGGTTGACCGTACTTAATTTAATTTATTTATCGACGAGTAATTTTAATCGGGCATCAAATATTCTTTTTGGTCATATAAACTCCAAAATATTAATAACTTTGGCTAAAAAGTCTCCGAGTTCAATACCAAAATACACTAAATTACATAAAGTATACTTTAAAATGGACAAAACAAAAACATAACAAATAAAAAATGACTTGAAATATTAATCCATTGAGTCTTTTGCATTTATTAGACGAACTACATTGTTTAGAAACAAAAAGGACTAGAATAGACCAAGTAAGTAACAAAGTGACCTAAAACCTATATCCATTGAGAATTATGCACTTATTTCATGAAATACATTGATTAAAATAGAAAACTATAAAACATAAACCTAAAACCCTAACCCCAAAACCCTAAACCTAGTAAAGACCACAAATGACCTAATATATTAATCCGTTGACACTTTTGCACTTATTTGACAAACTACATAGAGTTATAAAAAATCGACAAGAATAATACTCGTAACGACAAAAATTACCTACAATATTAATGCATTGAGACTTTTGCACTTATTGGACGAAACTACAATGAATAAGAACTAAAATAGATAGAAAGAAACATATCAAAAACACAAAATGACCTAAAATCAAAATCTAGTGAAACTTATGAACTTATTCGACAAACTACATTGATTAATAACCAAAAAGGGACTAGAATAGACCTAGACCCTTAAACCTTTAAACCCTAAAACCAAAACACTAAACCCAAAACCCTATACCCTAAAACCTTAATCACTAAACTCTAAAACCTAAAACCTAAAACCTAAAACCTAAAACCTAAAACCTAAAACCTAAAACCTAAAACCTAAAACCTAAAACCTAAAACCTAAAACCTAAAAACCTAAAACCTAAAACGAAAACCTAAAACCTAAAACCTAAAACCTAAAACCTAAAACCTAAAACCTAAAACCTAAAAACCGAAAACCTAAAACCTAAACCGAAACCGACCTAAAACCTAAAACCTAAAACCTAAAACCCAAAAACCTAAAACCTAAAACTAAAAACATAAATCCTAAAACCTAAAACCTAAAGCCCTAAATCCTAAAACCTAAAACCTTAAACCTTAAACATAAAATATTAATGGATTTTGACTTTTGTACATATTGGACGAACTACAATGAATAAGAAATAAAATGTACAAAAAGAAACATATCAAAAACTAAAATAGCCCAAATATAAAACCAGTTAGATATATGCACTAATTCGACAAAATACATGGACTAAGAAGAGAAAGTGGTCTATAATAGACCTAGACCCTTAACATTAACCTTAAACCTTTAAACCATAAACACTAAACCCTAATCCCTTAACCTAGTAAAGATGAAAATGTCCTAAAATATTAATACATTGAGACAAAAAGAACATATCAAAAACCCAAATGACCTAAAATCTATATCCTGTTAGAACTTATGCACTTATTCGACAAACCACATTGATTAAGAACCAAAAAGAGGCTAGAATAGACCTAGACCCTTAACCCTAAACCTTAAACCATAAAACCAAAACACTAAACTCGAAACTCTATACCCTAAACCCTAAACCCTAAACCCTAAACCTTAAACACAAAACTCTAAACCCTAAACCTTAAACCTAAAACCTAAAAAGCTAAACCCTAATCCCTAATCCCTAATCCCTAAACCTAGTAAACACCAAAATGACCTAAAATATTTATGCATTTTAATAAATGTTTAGGGTTTAGAGTGCATTTTGACTTTTGTACTTATTGGAAGAGGACTAAAATGATTAAGAACTAAATTTTACAATAAGAAACATATAAAAAACCAAAATAACCAAAATCTAAATCCAATTAGATTTATGCACATATTCGACGAACTATATTTATTAAGAAGAAAAGTGGTCTATAATAGACCTAGACCCTTATCCTTAACCCTTAACCTTAAATATTAAACCATAAAACCTAAACCCTAAAAACCTAATCGATTAACCTTGTTAAGACCAAAATGCCAAAAATATTAATGCATTGAGAATTTTAAACTTATTGGACGAACTACAATGAATAAGAACTAAAATAGACAAAAAGAAACATATCAAAACCCGAATAACCTAAAATCTATATCCAGTGCAACTTATGCACTTATTCAATAAACTGCATTTATTAAGAACCAAAATGGACTAGAATAGACCTAGACCCTTAACTCTGAATCTTAAATCCTAAATCCCATATCCGAAACCATAAACCATAAAATGAATAAGAACTAAATTAGAGAAAAAGAAACATATCAAAAACCAAAATGTCCTAAAATCTAAATCAATTGAGAGTTTTGCACTTATAGGTTTAATTACATTGATTAACAACTAAAATGGACCCAATAAAAATCACAAATACCAAAATGACCTAAGATTTTAATCCAGTGAGTCTTTTACACTTATTAGACAAACTACATTGTTTTACAATCAAAATGGACTAGAATACACCTAGTAAATAAAAAAACATGACCTAAAATCTATATCCATATAGAATTATGCACTTATTTCATGAAATACAATGATTAAAACCAAAATGGAAAAGAATAGACCTAGACCCTTAACCCTTAACCTAAACCCAAACCCTAAAATCGAAACCCTAAACCTCAAACCCTTAACCTCAAACCCTTAACCCTAAACCCAAAAGGCTAAACCCTAAAACCCTAAACCTAGTAAAGACCACTAATGACTTTTGCACTTAATATGTACAAAAAAGAAACATATCAAAAACCAAAATAACCAAAACTCTAAATCCAGGTAGATTTATGCACTTATTCGACGAACTACATTGATTATGAAGAAAAATGGTCTATAAAAGACGTAGACCCTAAACCCTTTAACCATAATACCTATATCCTAAACCCAAATCCCTTAACCTTGTAAAGACCAAAATGAACTAAAATATTAACGTATTGAGACTTTTACACTTATTGGATGAACTATAATGAATAAGAACTACAATGTACAAAAAGAAACATATCAAAAACCAAAATGACAAAAAATCAAAATCTAGTATCACTTATGCACTTATTCGATGAATTACATTGATTAAGTACGAAAGTGGACTAGATATGACCTAGACCCTAAATCCTAACCAAAAACCCGAAACGCAAAACACTAAAGCCTAAAACCTAAACCCTAAATCCTAAAACCAAAAACCTAGAACCTAAAACCTAAAACGTAAAACCTAAAACCTAAAACCTAAAACCTAAAACCTAAAACCCTAAAACCTAAAAAACCTAAAACCCTAGAACCTAAACCTAAAACCTAAAACCTAAAACCTAAAAACCTAAAACCTAAAACCTAAAACCTAAAACCTAAAACCTAAAACCTAAAACCTAAAAATAAAACCTAAAAACCTAAGAATTAAAACCTGTAAGTACCGCACTTAAAACACTAATACCTAAGACCTAAACCTAAAACAGACCTAAAACCTAAAACCTAAAACCTAACCTAAACACTTTAAACCCTAATAAAACCTAAAACCTAAAAACCTAAAAACCTAAAACCTAATAACCTAAAACTAAAAAAATATAAAACCTAAACCTAAAACCTAAACAACCTAAAACCTATAAAATCTAAAACCTAAAACCTAAAACCTAAAACCTAGAACCTGCGAAACCTAAAACCTTAAAACCTAAACCTTTAACCTAAAACCTAAAAACCTAAAACCTAAAAAACTAAAACCTAAAACCTAAACCTAAAACCTAAAACCTTAAACCTAAAATCCTAAAACCTTAAAAAACTAAAAACCTACCCTAACCTAAAACCTAAACCTAAACCTGAAAACTAAACACAAAAACCTAAATTTATGCACCTATAAACCTAAAACCTAGAAACACCTACAAACCCTAACACCTAAACCTAAAAACCTAAAACCTTCAAAACCTAAAACCCTAAAACCTAAAACCTAAAACCTAAAACCTAAAACCTAAAAACCCTAAAACCGAAAAAACCTAAAACTAAAAACATAAAACCTAAAACCCAAAACCTAAACCTAAAAACTTAATCCTAAAACCTAAAACCTAAAACCTAAACCTAAACCTTAAACATAAAATATTAATGGATTTTGACTTTTGTACATATTGGACGAACTACAATGAATAAGAAATAAAATGTACAAAAAGAAACATATCAAAAACTAAAATAGCCCAAAATATAAAACCTGTTAGATATATGCACTAATTCGACAAAATACATGGACTAAGAAGAGAAGTGGTCTATAATAGACCTAAACCCTTAAACATTAACCTTAAACCTTAAACCATAAACACTAAACCCTAATCCCTTAACCTAGTAAAGATGAAAATGTCCTAAAATATTAATACATTGAGACAAAAAGAATATATCAAAAACCCAAATGACCTAAAATCTATATCCTATTAGACTTATGCACTTATTCGACAAACCACATTGATTAAGAACCAAAAAGAGGCTAGAATAGACCTAGACCCTTAACCCTAAAACCTTAAACCATAAAACCAAAAACACTAAACTCGAAACTCGATACCCTAAACCCTAAACCCTAAACCCTAAACCTTAAACACAAAACTCTAAACCCTAAACCTTAAACCTAAAACCTAAAAGCTAAACCCTAATCCCTAATCCCTAATCCCTAAACCTAGTAAAGACCAAAATGACCTAAAATATTTATGCATTTTAATAAATGTTTAGGGTTTAGAGTGCATTTTGACTTTTGTACTTATTGGAAGGACTAAAATGATTAAGAACTAAATTTTACAATAAGAAACATATAAAAAACCAAAATAACCAAAATCTAAATCCAATTAGATTTATGCACATATTCGACGAACTATATTTATTAAGAAGAAAAGTGGTCTATAATAGACCTAGACCCTTATCCCTTAACCCTTAACCTTAAATATTAAACCATAAGACCTAAACCCTAAAACCTAATCGATTAACCTTGTTAAGACCAAAATGCCCAAAAATATTAATGCATTGAGAATTTTTAACTTATGGGACGAACTACAATGAATAAGAACTAAAATAGACAAAAAGAAACATATCAAAACCCGAATAACCTAAAATCTATATCCAGTGCAACTTATGCACTTATTCAATAAACTGCATTTATTAAGAACCAAAATGGACTAGAATAGACCTAGACCCTTAACTCTGAATCTTAAATCCTAAATCCCATATCCGAAACCATAAACCATAAAATGAATAAGAACTAAATTAGAGAAAAAGAAAACATATCAAAAACCAAAATGTCCTAAAATCTAAATCAATTGAGAGTTTTGCACTTATAGGTTTAATTACATTGATTAACAACTAAAATGGACCCAATAAAAATCACAAATACCAAAATGACCTAAGATTTTAATCCAGTGAGTCTTTTACACTTATTAGACAAACTACATTGTTTTACAATCAAAATGGACTAGAATACACCTAGTAAATAAAAAAAACATGACCTAAAATCTATATCCATATAGAATTATGCACTTATTTCATGAAATACAATGATTAAAATCAAAATGAAAAGAATAGACCTAGACCCTTAACCTTAACCTAAACCCAAACCCTAAAATCGAAACCCTAAACCTCAAACCCTTAACCTCAAACCCTTAACCCTAAACCCAAAAGGCTAAACCCTAAAACCCTAAACCTAGTAAAGACCACTAATGACTTAAAATATTAATCAATTGAGACTTTTGCACTTAATGGTTGAACTATTTTGATTAACAACTGAAATAGATTAAAAAAAAACATAACAAATAATAAAATGACCTAAAATATTCATCCATTGAGTATTTTGCACTTCTTAGACGAGCTACATTGTTTCAGAAACAAAACGGACTAGAATACACCTGGTAAATAACAAAATGACCTAAAATCTTTATTCATTGAGAATTATTCACTTATTTCGTGAGATACATTAATTAAAGCGAAAATGGACTAGAATAGACCTAGAACCTTAACCCTAAACATAAACACGAAACTATAAACCCTAAACGTGAAACCCTAACCCCAAAATCCTAAACCTAGTAAATACGACAAATGAACTAATATATTAATCTGTTGACACTCTTGCACTTATTTGACCAACTACATTGAGTAAGAATCAATATGGACTAGAATGACTAGAATAAGTACTCGTAACGACAAAAAATGACCTACAATATTGATGCATTGAGACATTTGCACTTATTGGACGGACTATAATGAATAAAAACTAAAATGGACAAAGAGAAACATATCAAAAACAAAAATGACCTAAATTCAAAATCTAGTGACACTTAAGCACTTATTCGACGAAATACATAAGAAAAAAATGGACTGATAGACTAGCTTTAACATCTAACTTAACAAACACTAAACCCTCAACGTAAACCCTACCTAAAACCATAACTAAACTAAACACTAAACCACTAAACCTAAATCTAAAGCCTAGCCCTTAACCTTTAAATCCAAGAAACATAGTAAAGACAAATGGTCCTAAATATTTATGCCTTTTGACTTTTTGTATTATGTGGAAGGCAATACCGTGAATAAGAATGATATGTACAAAAAGAACTATAAACCCAAATCTAGATCTAGTGATTTATGCACTATTTGACGAATAAGCGTTGATTGAAGAAATGGTCTATAATGAACTGCCGCTTACCCTTAACATCAAAAAAACTAAACTAAACCTAATCCCTTATATCTAGTAGCCAAATGACTATATTAATGATGAGACTTTTGCAGCATTATGGGACGACTACAATGAATGGATAATATGTAAAAAAGAATATATCAAACCCAAATCTAAATCTCGTTAGCCTTAGCAATTATTCGACGACTTTACAATTGATTTACAACTAAATTGTCAGTAAAGAAATGATCAAAACAAAAATGACCTAAAATCGAAATCTAGTAACGACCTTATGCCTTATTCGATGAAATACATTGATTAAGTTTTATAAAAAGAACATATAAAACCCAAACAACTAAAATCTATATCCAGTGAGACTTTTGCACTTTTTTCGACAACCTTCATTTTATCAGACCAAATGGACTAGAATAGACCTACGACTTAAGCTTAAGCTTAAACCTGAATCCATACCCAAACCTATCTATATGAATAAACAAAAGACGAACAGAATATATCAAAACAAAATGTCTTCAAATAACTATAAACCTAAACCTAGCCAAAGTTAAACCTAAGCCTAAACCAACTAACCTAAACCTAACATAATCTAAACCTAAACTTAACAAAACAGGTAGATTGTATGCACTTTTCAAACGAAATTACATTGATTAAGAAGAAAATGGTAACTATAGAACTGTGACCCTTAACCCATTAACCGTAAGAATCTAAACCCTAACTAATTCCTTACATAGATAAAAGATGAATGATCTAAAAAATTATGTAATGGATTTTCCGACTTATTGGACTCGACATCAGTGTAATAAGAATAAATGGTAGGAAAGAAGCATATCAAAAACAAAAATCGACCTAAATCAAAAATCTATTAAACTTATAAATTATTCGAATGAACTGCATTGTTGTACCTAAAATGGAGAAAATATGGCACCTATGCAACCGTTACTTTACCATAAAGAAACCAAAAACTAAGGCCAACGTAAACTAAACGTAAACCTAAACATAAAACCTAAAAGCTAAGTCTAAAGCTAAACCCTAACTAAAACGTAAACTAAAACTAAACCTAAAACAAAAATGAGTATATATTTTGTGCATTTTGATTTTGTACTTATGGAACGAACTACAATGAACAGAATATTGTAAAGAACATATCAAAACCAAAATACAAACTCTGAATTCTGAGGTAGAATTTATGCTTAATTCGACAGAATACATTGATTATGGAAATGGCTATAAAGAAGCTAGACCTGGAACCTTTAACCATAATACCTATATCCTAACCAAATCCTTAAACCTTTGTAGACAAATGAACTAAAATATTAACGTATTGAGACTTTTACACTTATTGGCTGAAATATAATGGAATAGAATAGCAATGTACAAAAAGAAAAATACAAAAACAAAATGACAAAAAATCAAATTGAGTATCACTTTGCACTTTGATGATTACATTGATTGAAGTAGAAGAATGGACTAGATATGAACTAGACTTAAACATGAACCCGAACGCAAAACTGAAAGCATAACCTAAATCCTAAAACAAAACATAGAACTAAAACCTAAACGTGAATAAAACTAAAACTAAACTAAACTAAAACCTAAAAACTAATAAAACTAAAACCGAAAACCTAAAACAAGCTAAAACTAAACGTAAATAAACTACAATTAAACTAAAAACTAAACCTCAAACTAAAACCTAAAATAAAACCTAAAAGCTAAACCTAAACTAATCTAAAACTAAAACCTACACCTAAAAATTAAACTAAAATAAAACTAAAAGTAAGACTAAAAACTAAATAAACTAAACTAAAACTAAACCTAAAACCTAAAACCGTAAAACTCCAGCTCGCTAAAAAGAACCAAAACCCCTAAAATCCTAAAACTAAAACTAGAAACCTAAACTAAATTAACCTAAAACCGTACACTAGAAACTAAACCTAAAACCTAAAAATAAAAACCTAAAACTAAAACCTAAACACTAAACTAAAACTAAAACTAAAACTAAAACCTAACTAAAACTAAACCCTACCTAAAACTAAACCTAAACCTAAACCTAAAAACTAAAATCAAACCATAAACCTAACCTAAATAAAACTAAACTAGACCCCTTAAAACTAAAACCTAAACTAGATAATCCTAAAACTAAATAAAACCTAACTACCTAAAATAAACTAAAACGTAAACCTAAAACTAAAAAATAAACTAAATAAACTAAAACTAAAACTAAACCGTAAAACTAAAGCCGAAAACCTAAAATAAAAACCGAAACCCGAAAAACGAAACCTAAGTAATTTTGGACGAACTAGACCATGAATAAGAAATAAAATGTACAAAAGAGACTATCAAACTAAAATAGCAAATATAAGACTGTTAGAATATGCACTCATATTCGCAAAATACTGGATAAGAGAGAAGTGGTCTATAAAAGACCTGCCTTTACTTACTTAACCTTATAACCATAACCTACTGAATCCTATGTAGATGACAAATGTCTCTAAATATTAAAATTAGAAAAAACATATCAAAACAAATGATAAATCCTATTCCTGTTGACTTATGCACTTATTCGAAAACCATTGAATTAAAGTGTGCTCAAAAAGGTATAGACCTAACGTGTACTAAATTAACATAAAAACAGCAAAACTAAACTGAACTTCTATACTAACTACAACTAAACCCTGACCTTAAACACAATTAAACCTAAACCTTAAACATAACCTAAAAGGCCCTCCTAATCCTAATCCCTAATCTTAAATCTACTGTAAAACCAAAATGCTTAAATATTTTGCATTTTAATAATGTTAGGGTTTAGAGGGTCTTTTTGACTTTTGTACTTAATTGAAGGACTAAAATGATTAGAACTGAACATTTCTACAATAAGAAATGTAAGCAAAATAACCAAATCTAATCCATTAGATGTTTAATGCCATTTCCGACAACTATATTTTTAAGAAGCGTGGTCTCTATACCTAGACCTTATCCCTTAACCCTTAACTTAAATATTAACATTAGACCTAAACCTAAACCCTAATCGATTAACCCTTGTTTTTTAGGACAATGCCAATATTATGCATTGAGAATTATTTTAACTTATTAGGACGAACTAAATGAATAAGACTAAATAGACAAAGAACATCATCAAAAACCGAATACTAAAGTCTATTCCAGTTTTTCTCCCCAACTTATGCCTTATTCAATAAACTGGCATTTATTAAGAACCAAAATGGGACTAGAATAGACTAGAACTTACCTCTGAATCTTAATCCTAAATCCATATCGCAACCATAAAATAAATGATAAGAAATAATTAAGAGAAAAGAACATATCAAAACAAAAATGCGTCCTAAATTTAATTGAATTGGAGTTTTGCCACTTATAGGTTTAATTACATTGATTACAACTAAAATTGGACCCATAAAACAATAACAAATATGGACTAAGATTTTAATCCAGTGAGTCTTTTACATTATTAGAAAACTAATTGTTTTACATAATGATAGAATCAATAGTAAATAAAAAACATTACCTAAATTATATCCATATAGAATTGACTTATTTCATGAAATAAATGATTAAACAAATGGAAAGAATAGAACTAGACCTTAACTTAACTAACGCAACCTAAATGAACCTAAAACTCAAACTAAAACTCACCTTATAAGAAAAGGCTAAACCTAACTAACTAGTCACCACTGCCATGATAAATTACTCAATTGAGACTTTGCCTTAATGGTTGAACATTTCTTGATTACACACACTGAATAGATTAAAAAAAACATAAAATAAAAAATGCATAAAATATTCATTTTGAGTAATTTTGACTTCTAGACGAGTACATTGTTTCAGAAACAAACACGGACTAGATCTGGTAAATACAAATGATAAATTTTAATTCATTGAGAATTTGTACTTATTTCGTGAGATAATTATTAGAAATGGCTAGAATGACTGAATTAGAACCCTAAAATAACAACGATATAAACCCTAAACGTGAAACCTAACCAAAATTCTAACTTAGTACATAGAACAAATGAACTAATATATTAATCTGTTGAACTCTTGCTTAGTTTGACCATACTCCTTTGAGTAAGAATATTGGATAGAATAGACTAGAATAAGTACTCGTAACGACAAAAATGACTCTACATTTGATGCATTGGACATGTTGACTTATTGGAGGACTATAGGAATAACTAAAATTGGACAAAGAGAAACCCTTCAAAAACAAAAATGACTAATTAAAAATTCTATTGAACTTAAGCCTTATTCGAGAAATAAGTTAATTAAGAACAAAAATGGAGCCTAGAATAAGACCTAGTCTTCATTAACCTTAAAACAAACATAAAACTCTAAAGCTCTAAACCAAACCTAAGCCATAACCCTGAACCCTAACAAATATAACTTAATCTAAGCCTAACCATAACTTAAATCCCTAACCTGTAAGACCAAAATGGTCCTAACTATTTTGGCATTGACTTTTGTACTTATTGGAGGAACTACACGTGATAAGGAACTATATGTACAAAGAGAAACATATCAAACAAATTATTTAATTGTGCATTTATTGCACTTTTTGAAGACTACGTTGATTAAGAGAAATGGTCTATAAGAATTGACCCTTAACCTTACATAAACCTAAACCTAAACCTAATTTAGATCTAGTCAAAGAAAATGAATAAATATTAAAGTATTGAGATTTGCACTTAGTGGGGACGAATAAATAATAAGATAATATGTACAAAAAGAAATATATCAAAAAGACCAACCTTAAATCTATGTTAGATTTAAGCACTTATTCGACGAACTTACATTGATTAACACTGTAAATTGTCAGAAAGAACATTGCAAAAACAAAAATGACCTAAAATGAAAATCTAGTAACACTTATGCCTTTTGATGAACTACTGATCTAAGTACCAAAGGAAACTATCAAAACCAACAACCTAACATTCATATATCAGTGAGTACTTTTGCACTTTTTTCCGACAACCTTTCATTATAAGAACAAATGGACTAGAATAGCTAAGACCCTTAAAGCCTCTAAGCTTAAACGCTGAATCCAACTTAAATTCCTATAATGGAAATAATAAACGAACAAAAAGAAATATTTCAAAAACCAAATGTCTTAATATAAACTTTAAACTAAACCTAAGAAGATTAACCTAAGCCGTAAACCTAAATCCCTACCTACCTAACCCAATACCTTAACTACCAACAAGGTAGATTTTTATGCACTTTATTGGACGAACTGACATTACTTAAGAAGAAAGAATGGTACATATAAGCTTGACCTTAACATTAAACGTAAATATAACCTAACCTAAATCTTAAACAATAGTAGATGAAAATGGGACCTTTTTTTATATTTATGTATTGAGACTTTTCCACTTATTGGACGCATACATGATAGAATAATATGGTTAGAAGAAACATATCAAGAAAAAAAAATGACCTAATTCCAAATCTATTAAAACTTATAACTTTATTCATGACTACATTGGATTAAGTACGAAATGGACTAGTATTGTACTAGAGTTACGCTTAACCATTAAAACCCGAACAAAACACTAAGCCAAACCTAACTAAAGCTAACTCAAACTAAAACTAAGAGCTAAAAGTAAAACCTAAACCAAAACTAAACTAACAAAATGAGTAAAATATTCTGTGCTTTTGATCTTTTGTACTTATTGGACGATACTACATGACAAGAATATTGTACAAAAGAAGACATGTCAAAAAAAAATAACCAACTCTCAATCCAGGTAGATATTATGCAGCTTATTCGACGACTACATTGATATGAAGAACAATGGTCTATAAAAGAGTAGACTGAACCTGTAACCATAATATATTCTAAACAAATCCTTTAACCTTTTAAGACTAAATGACTAAAATATTAAACGTATTGGAGCTGGTTTCACTTATTGGATGATATAATGAATAAGAATTACATGTCAAAAAGAATATACAAAAAACCATGAAAAATCAAAATCTAGTAATTATGGCACTTATTCGGATGAATTACATTGATTAAGTACGAATTATGGACGTACGATATGATAGACCCTTAACCTAACCAGAAAGCAAACACTAAAGGCTAAACCCTAAATATCCTAAAACAAACCTAGAACCTAAAACTAAACGTAAAACTAAAATACTAAAACTAAACTAAACCTAAACTAA
>PGTU02013415.1:0-12721 GCA_002896215.2 Cicer echinospermum
TTGAGGAAAACACTCTTGACATCCATTTGAAACAATTCAAAATTCATAGAACAAGCCTAAGCAAGTAATAACCAGATTGCTTCTAACCTTGCTACCGAAGCAAATGTTTCATCAAAGTCAATCTCTTCTTCTTGAGTTGTATTCTTGAGCACCAATCTTGCCTTGTTTCGAAAAAAACTATACCAGCATCTAGTTTATTTTTAAACACCCATTTGGTACCAATGATGTGTTTATTTCCAAGATTAGGACAAGTTCCCATACTTTGCTTCTTTCAAATTGATTTAGTTCTTCTTGCTGACAAGTATCCAATGATCATCTTTAAGTGCTTCCCTAATCTTAGAGGGTTCTATTTGAGAAAACAAATCCCAATATTCAAGCAAACATCTTCGAGTTTTGAGCCTTGTTGTCACTCTTTTGTTGATATTCACCTATAATATTGTCATGGGGTATTCTCTATGGGTTCTCCATTTCTTAGGAAAATTATCATTTGAAACTTGCTTCTCCAATGCTGACTTCATTCTCTGAGTTAGTTGATCATCTTGATTTTCTCTGCAGTGTATCATCACTTATAAATCATCATCATCATAAGATATAATTTTTCTCTTTCAGGGGGTTTAGTTCATCAAATGATACATGCATAGATTCTTCAAATAACAAATTATCTTATGGAAATTCTACAAGCTTACTAGATAATGAGTAACCAATAAAGATACCTTCCTCAGCTTGTTCATCGAATTTCGCAAGGTTATCCTTATCATTGTTCAGCACAAAACACTGCATCCAAAAATATGAAAGTGAGAGATATGGGGTTTCCTACGTTTTAGAGTTCGTATGGAGTCTCTTTAATATTGGTCGAATTAGAACTGGTCGATTGGATACATAACAATTGTACTTACATCATCTGCCTATAATATTTTGGTAAACTTGAGTCACTTTAGTGTAACACCCCAAATTTGACAGCGCGAGTTGTATTTTTTTTTTTTTTAAAACAAGAAATACTTTTGGATAAATATTTTAGTCGTACACATAACGACAAAAGTCAACAAATATTTACAAGCAGCAGAATAATTTTTGAAATAAAATCCAAAGTGTTCGAACATCAAAATACACAGGGGCTATGAGGCTTATCAAACATAGCTCATACCCCTGGGGTATTCTGTTACCTGTACAAAAGCACTGCCCCAAGAATTTTAACTCCCCCCTCACGTCACATCAAAAGTGGTACATGGACCCATCAAAATAAAAGTCATCAATTAGTTTAAGCATAGATACAATCTTCCAAAATGAAATAAATACAATCACAAAAGAAAGTCATATAGTCCTTATACAACCACCTAATCTGATCATGCTACAAAACTACACAACCCGGACGATCTCCACGCTCCCCGCAAGATCCTCCTAACACAACTTCGGTCATGTATGACTAACTACTTTTCCATCTCCAGGGTACTAACCGGTAGGATGATCCTGGTTCTTATCTGAGGGCAAATCCCAGATTTCCACAATAATTGTAAAGGTCACCAACCGAAATTAACAAATATCACATAACAAAATTCTTATATTTTCAAATGCTCAAAAGAACCTTTCGTCTTAGCGTACTCCTCTAAAGGGTTTTCATATGTCCAAAAATGCATAAACAATGTTGAAAAATAAAGTTTTGACAACCTGCATTGTCATAGCCGAATACAATTGAGAAAATGCAGATTTTCAATTCTAAAATGGCTCTGAATCAATCAACACTTCAAACATTAATATTATCAATTATGAACACATAATTAACACCAAATTAATCTCCACAAATTCACACCTCAATCACACATCGAATATTCATTAAATCAATTATGAACACATAAATACATCAAAACTTGATCAACCTAACTTCACACCTCAAAGTAATTACGACAAATCACAACAACAACCGAATATGTATATACAATTATCAAAGTATAACAAACATGACTCGGGTGCCAAGCACCCTAATGCAATGCGTATATGCCAAAATGCATCATTCCGGAATTCCAAACCAAAACCCTCCTTGAGGGGCGTAAATCATAAATGTACAGCCTTTCACAGACCAGTACTAATTACCGAGGTGCAATCTCTCACGGATCAGCACGATTTACTAGCCCGTGTAGTCTCTCACAGACCAGCACGACATACAGAGTGCATCCTCACAGATCTACACAATTTTCTAGGAGTTGCAATCGCTCACAGGTCAGCACATTCTAGAGTGCAATCTCTCACAGGTACAGCACGACGCAACAATCCCCGCAAGGATAAGAATGAACCAACAATTTCACATTGGCATCATCCGGTGGTGGCCGCATCACGGTCACCACTTCACCATGGCCCCACGCGGTCACCAATGTACTATGAAATCGCAGAGCATGACTCTGACTCTTTTCGCCACAGTCATCAAGTAATGCAACTATTAAAAATTTCATTTAATATCATTTAACACTAATGATTTTTCAATACAACACAAAGCATACTCAAACTAATTATTCACATAATTTTCATTCCACAAACACACATAAATCACATCTCAAATCCAATCCACACATAATGAATAAATTCATTTTCACCAATCCACATAAACTTCTTCTAAAAAAATTCATAATATTAATTATGAACACATTAATTTCACCAAACATGAATCACCAAAATTCCAAAACATTAATCACCCATATCAATCTCCAAATTTCAAAACCATAAACCACCACAACAAACATTAATATATCAGTGTCTCCCCACTGCTAATCGATGCCACTGGTCTCGATTCCTTTTTCGAGACTCAAGGACTAACTACGATACACATAAATATTTTAAACCATTTGTTCAACAATTAAAAATTAATCCACACCAACAAAATTCCTCTAAAAATTAAATCTTCTCACACACAAAACTTTTAAAACCAAATAATCATATAATATATTTTATTAAAACTAAAAATAAATATTGTTCAAAATTTCACATAACATACTCACTATTTAAAGCACAGAAATTTTTGAGTAATAAAATACTCAACCCTTTTTTTTTCTCTCTTTTTTAAACTCAATCAAAGAATAATTTGAAAAGAGTAACATTTAAACTCTAAGGATTGTTAATTTCAATATAATCTTTTTGCTCAAACTCTTTAATTAGTTAAAAATTTGAATTTTTTTCACAAACTTTAACAACTCTAAATTTTCGTAAAAAATTTCAACTTCAGTTCAAACTCATGTATTTGAAATAACTCATTAACATAACTCAAAACACATCAAATTTAAATTACCGCCAAGTCACACCAAAATTCAATCAATTCAATTCCATAAAACACATAATACAGCACTACAATTAAATTTCAACAAATTCAAACCTAAACTCACCCAATTCTAACTCCCATTTTTACACTTAAACCACCACATTTCATCAATTCATTTTCTATAAAATCCACAAATAAAATCACATCTCAAAAATTCATAATAATAAGTTATGAACAATAGAATCTCACCAATACTTGAATCACCACAAACCACACCTCAAATTTAAATTATCCACTAAATTAAACACATAATCACATCATGAATTAATTTCACAAAATCACACCTCAAATACATATATCAAATCTTCTGTTTCCACAAAATCACAAATAATGTTCTAAATACAAGCTGAATGTTTGGAAGGAGCCCTTACCTTAACGGTCAGCTTTAACAAGCGATTACGAAGCACCGCGATTATTTCCCTGTAAAATGTAAGTTTGTGACGTCACTTCCAAAGTTGGCTCACTAGCACCGTAGCGTGGAGATGAGAAAACTTTCTCTTCTGTCACTTCTCGAATGAGAAGCTTCGATCTAGTAGATTAATGGAGGTTTACATTTAGTTGTTGAAAAAATACACTAACATAAACTTGTTTTCTTTTTGAACAGAGGAAGAGAAAGGGGAACAGATGGGCTGACGTGAAAAGGGAATTGAAATCTGCTTCCTTTCTTCCTTTCTCAAGTATATATATATAAAATATATATTAAAATAATAATAATATATGTATAATAAAGTACTAATAATAAATATTCTTAACAAATATCTAGATATTGTTATTAAAAATTATCATTACGAGCCTTTGTCATCTCATTATCACAGATCACTTTTTACAGAAAATATCTACTCTCGCCGTAATTCAAATGGGCAGATGAATTTTTTATGAAAAAATGCTGCCATCTCAGAATTTTTTTTCTTCTACAAAAGATTCACCGTTAATTAAATTAAAATTATTCATCGGTACGAATAATTTTAACGATCGGGTCTCCAAAAAGATATTTTTGGCATATAACTCACAAAATGCCATAAAATCAGCTAAAAATGGCCTCATAAATCCAACACAAAATTCTCCAAAATACATAAATTAGAATTTAAAATTAAGGGTTCTTACATTACTACCCTCAAATAATAAAGTTTCGTCCTCAAAACTTAAAGTACGAGTCCAACTTACAAGTCCCAACTTTGTTTCACCCGGCTCACTCAAGAAAGTGTTGCCTACCCCTTTTCATAGGTGCTTAATAACTCTATACATTATCATAGCCGGAAAGACTCGCCTGTTCCATTCAACATGATTTTGTTTACTATCAACAAGAGATTAAGGATGATCAGTTCCTCAATTTGTCAACAAGTAGCCAACAACCATGATGGTGCTTAGACTATCTTAACCGGACTGTAATTAGCGCTCTTGGCGACTTGCACTTAAGGTTATTCTAATGCACAAGCGGTCAAACAATTCTCCCTCAAGGTCCACTGTGTTTTTCTTATTTTCCTATAACTTTTGATCTTATGACGAAGTACAATCGCCATAGCTATGTAACATAGCCTCATATACATCCAATTGGTACCACTGAAACATTGAGTATGACATCCAACACACAGAACACAAAGACAATTCATTACCGCTGATAACTCCCTAGTTTCTCCATTACCCACTATCCTCGATTTTCATTAGTCGCCACAACTACATCAAACCACAATGTCTTTATCAAAAATGTTGGTATATAATTATAACTATAATAATTACTCCACATCTGGTGAATGATCAAGTTTCCTCAATTATTTCGCAACATGCCAGAACGATATCACTACGAATACACTACAACATACTATCCTTTAGTTAAGTGTTTCGTTTCAAGAGTCACGTCTCAAAAAAAAATCCCACTTGAATTTTCTTTCTGATAAGACCTACATTTTTCACATTCCTTAACACCTCAAATTCACGCTTACTAATCCATTCCTACATACTTCGCCAATTCTGGACGAACCCAAAAATATTTCCTACATCTACTACCAACATTATTCTGATTACTTCTCAATTCTATCACGTCCTTTAATTTGCAGCTTGATGATGGATCTTTTCATTATGACAGGTCAAAGATATTGTATTCACTCAATCACTTTTCCATTTTATACAAATCTTAAAATTTTCTCTTCTGTCACTTCTCGAATGGAAGCTTTAGATCTAGTGATTAATGGAGGTTTATATTTGAGTTTTGTTGAAAAAACACTAAACATAGCTGTTTCTTTTTGAAACAGAGGAAGAGAAAGAGGAAGAGGGCTGAGTGAAAATGGAATTGGAAATGGCTTCCCTTCTTCCTTCTTAAGTATATATATATAAATATATATTAAAATAATAATAATAATATATTATAATAATACTAATAATAATATCTAAACAAATATCTAGATTATTTACAAATATCTAGATATTTTTATAAAAATTATCATTACGTATGTCACCGATCTCATCACATCACAAATCACTTTTTCAGAAAAGATATCTACTTCCGCCGTAATACAATGGGCAGATGAATTTTTTTTAAAAATGCTGCATCTCAAGAAATTTTTTTTTTCTTCTACAAAAGATTTCACCGTCATAAATAAAATTATTCATCCACGAATAATTTTAATCTGGTCTCGCAAAAAGATATTTTTGGCATTTTAACTCACAAAATGCCATAAAATCGGCTAAAAAAGCCTCAGAAATTCAACACAAAATTCTCCAAAATACATAAATTAGAAATTTAAAATTAAGGGTCTTACCAATTAGCATGGTCCTGCAAGTTCTACCAATGATCTATTCTTTTTCTCAACAATTCCATTTGTTGAGGTGTTCTTCGTGCAAAAAAGTATATGGAAGATTCCATTTTCTTCACAAAATTCTACAAAAGAGGCTTTTTGAAATTCTCCTCCAATGATCACTTCTTATTGATTCTATTTTGTTGAATAATATTTCTTGGTTTTAATGAAACCTTAATTTGCTTACCCTTTTGACAAGCATCATATTTATCCTTTATAAATGTCATCTTTGGTAAGCCTACAACAAGGTCATGCTTGACTAACTTGTTTAAAAGATCCAATATGGATATGTGCAAATCTTTTACGCCAATAGCCATGCATCATTGTTGTCACTTACCATAAGACATTTTCATTTTTAGGGATAGATCATCAAGATTAATTATAAAAATGTTTTAAATGCTTACAAACAAACTGAATTTCATTTGATAGTTCGTTTTGGATAAATCCATTCATCTTTGTTGATAGCTATTTGTTAACCCTTGTCGCAAGTTGGCTAATGCTAATAAGATTATGGTTTAATCGCTCAACATATAGAACATCTTCCAATGGAAGGAGATGGGGCAGCACCAACTTTTCTAATGCCTAAAATTTTTTCCTTGTTGTTATCTCCATAGATCACATAATCTTTGATTCAAGAGTTAGAGCTGAAAATATTGTTTGTCACGTCATGTTGTTTGACAGTCCATTATCCAAGTACCACATATTAGAGGTAATTATTTGTTTGGCATACCAACTCAAAATAAGATCATGATTTGTTAGGTACCAAAGTGCTTTGGGTCCTTGAGGATTAAGTACCTTTCTTGACCACACATAACGCCATTTGGAACACTAAAGTTTCTAAAATGACAGCATTAGGCGTGTGGCCAATTAGACCACAATAAAAACATATAGGAGTGATAATTACTTCTATCTGTATGTATATGAGATTCCTTTTGAATAATTTTCTTCTTATAATGGATGATCTCTTGGCATAATTATAACTTCTCTTTGGATTGGCCACTTGCTTTAACAAAGATGGTTTTATTTAACTTGATTTATCAAATTTTGAGTAACCAAAACCGACTCTTATCATTTGAATATCTTGCATGTTTAAAACATTTTTGAATCCATTTGTCCTTTCATATCTTTCAATTACACTATTTATTTGACAATTTTTTAAACGATAAGAGAATCACACTTATTGCATGTAAAATTATATTTTAAAATTTTCAGAATATTTTTCGCATAGTGTCATTTTCTCTGAAGCAGATGATATTGGGCTCTTTTTTGAAGTTTGACACTATCTTGACATATTTTTAGATTCATAAGTAGTTCTTTAATTTACTTTTGACAATCATCTATAGTTCAATAATTAATTCACTATTAGTCTATTATGATGAGGAAAGTCTTTGTTACTAACCTCTTCTCTTCATCGGATCTGATGTGATGCTATTAAGGCGACATTTGCACATTCGTCACTTTTGAAGTTCGAAGATAAACTGACTTCAATTGTCTTCCAAGCTATATATGCCTTTTTGAATTCTTTCTTCTTGAGAGCATTTTTCTTTGATAGTGTTTGGACATTTTTTCTTGTATGTGTCGCTTGCCTTCCACACTCCAAAGCAACGTGAAGTTTTGGCTTGAAATAGAAACATCCTTCTTTCTTGAAACTTTTCCTTTAAAAAGTTTTATCGTTTTAAGGAACTTACCAATGTCCTTATGAGGAAGGTATGTTTTCGTCGTCTCATCTGAAGTCTCATCATTGAGTTAGTTCTTTTGATTTTACTTTTAAGCAATGTTCTTGGTCTTGCTTTCCTGATATTCATTATTTCTTTTCTAACTTCCAAGTCGATTCCATGTTCTCTTTGAGTTTTCAACAAAGTGTAGAAAGAGACATTTTTTATAGGCTTTTGTTTTCCAAAAATTGGTCGTACTCATGTTGTCAGCCTTGTTAGTGATCTTAACACTTTGAGGTTAAATTCATCATTAGTGAAGATTTTCGCCAGTGCCGATAAGTGGTTGGTCAGATGAGAAAATATATTCTGTAAGTCCAGAAATAGATTTCCTTCGGGATGCATTTGAAATAATTAATATCTTGATATATATGTATTGAGTTTAACGTTTACCTCTATAGTGTTCTTCATGGGTTACTTCAAGTGTATCCCAGATTTCTTTTAGCCGTTTTGCAATGTGACAGCACGAAATAATTTCATTCCATTCCAAACAACATTTTGCCTGCTTGTGTTCATCTGTCTACGATGGGGGTATTATTTAGGATTTTATTTGTTATTTTTTTTTTGAATATAACAAATAAATAAATAATACCCCCACACTTAAATTACACTTGTCCTGCATGAAGTAAGCAGTATAAAAATAGAGTAACGAAAGGGCGGCTCTGTTCAAACTTCGGGTGTAGGTGGGATTTTCCTAGGAGAGTTTCTATGGTAGCATCTTCAAGCATCTATAGCTCTCATGGAATATGCTTGATGCGTTGTCATTTACTTTAAACACTTCTCGGTGTTTTCAATTTTTATTTCCACTACACAATGAGGAAAAAATGTTAGTAACAACCAAAAGGGCCATCCACTAGCGATCGAGGTTTCCCCAGCCATATTTTCAGACGGGAGTTGAACAATATAACTTTTTGCCATGGAAAATTCCTTCCTAAAAATCATCTTATACATGAAAGTACTTAGTTTTCTCCTTATAGATTATGAGAGTTCTCATAAGCTTCAATCTAAGCTCTTCAAAGTTGTTTGGAATTGAAGCTTTCTCTCAGACCTCTTTCTCCATCTCAAGGTTCCAACTCTTGACTGTCCAATAAGCATGGTGCTCTATTTAACTATGCAGTGGGAGCAATCCCTTGCACAAAGGGTTGTAAGGTTGCACATGTTATTTATTATGCTTCTTAGGAATTAGATTTTGCCAGGCAATTATACTACCACTAAAAAGGAATTTTTGCTATGTTGCACTTGATAAATTTAGATCATATTTTTTCTAATCCCGTGGTCAGTTGTTTTTACTGACGATGCAGCTTGAAGTTCTTGCTTAAGAAACCAGAAAGCAAACACCGAGATTGATCCGGTGGATGTTGTTACTCCAGAATTTGATTTAGAGATTAAAGATAAAGTTAGAGCTGAAAAATTTGGTGGCAGATCATTTGATCAGAATAGAAATGGATGCAGACCCCATCCGCATTCAAGATGACTTCCCAGATGAGCAGCTGCTATAATTGCTTGAGGTAACTCCTTGGTTTGCTGATTTAGTTAATTATCTAGTTGTTGGAGTCTTTCCTGTAGATGCATCCAGAACACAAATACATAAACTTAAAAGTGATTCCAAATACTATGTGTGGGATAATCCATATATATTAAAATTATGTAGTGATCAGGTGATTAGGTGATGTGTTTGCCACCATGAGGCTTAATCCATTCTTCATTATTGTCATGCCTCTCAACCTGGAGGACATTTTGGTCCTCAACGGACATCAAGAAAAGTCTTAGAATCGGGTTTCTTCTGGTCCACTTTGTTTAAAGATGTTTTTGAGACTTACAAAACTTGTGAACAGTGCCAAATAGCAGAAGCAACAATCACTCGTAGGAGTGAGATGCCTCAACAACCTATGCGTTTCGTGTGAAGTATTTGATGTATGGGGCATTGACTTTATGGGTCATTTTCCTGTATCTTTGGTTTTGTCTATATTTTACTAGTTGTTGATTATGTTTCGAAGTGGGTGGTAGAGCAATATCACTAGGACTAATGATTCTAAAGTTGTTGCAGTTTTATCAAATAAAATATTTTTTGCATCAAGTTGTCAATTTCAGTATCTGACTCTGACTCGTTAACACTAGCAGCTCTATTAAGTCTACGACATAAGTAAATATCCTATTATATCAGGTTCAAGATAATGCTATTGTACATAACTAGCCTAGTCATGCATCATCATATAAATGCAATGCAAAATCACAATTTTAAAAATTCCAACAATGTCCTATCGCTAACTGAGGTGAAAAATATCGAAACTCTATCAAATAAAATCCAAAAAATATAAAAATACCACCAATTTCTAAAAAACAAATAAAGGCAGCACATTTTTTTTTGGAATTTTGAGAATATGAAAAGTTCAAAATAATGTTAAACAAAGGAATTTGGTTTGAGCGTCGTGTCCCTTGATTTTTTTGTGATTTTCTGGTAAATTTCGGGGTAATTCCGAACATCGCCTGAACCGATTTTTTTTACTAGCAACGTGCATAGGAGCTAGCACAAGTCATATCCGACTGTAGAGCAACAAAACACAAAGAAATAATTGTATGATGGTTAGTAATACTCTAAAACTAGTTAATATTGTTATTCAGAGAGTCCCGACAACGGCGGCTATTTGATATGATGTTGCACACGAGTTAAAATACAATTGATAAAATGTAAATAGGAGGGTAAACCCCGAGTCGTTGGATCGAACTTTGATATAATAAGTATTAATTAATGAAAATTAGAAATGTTTTTTTTAGATTTTTGTATTAAAGATGATACAAAATGATTAATTCACTTTATTCGAGTGTTCAAACCAATCACAGATTCTATTCAATGAGTTTAATTTTAATATGTGATTCTATTTCTTATTGACTATAGATATTGATCAAACAAGCGTAATCATCCTATGTGAATGTCGTTCTTTGACTGATTAAGCATCACAATCATCACAATATTAAACTTAACAATCAAGCGTCGCCCAAAATTATATATTCAATTAATTAGAGACCGAAACTAAATTCTATTGAAATGATTTAATTGATCTGATTGTGAAATTCAATTTAAGCAATTAGAATCTCATCAATAATCAAATAAAGTCATATTCGCGCACTAAATATTGAAACAAATTTGACAGGTGGTAACTGAATCTACAAGTGTTGATGAACTCTAACTCGTGGATTAATATATAAAATTAGCCTTTCATGAAATTAAAATAAAAAGTGTTATTTCTTGTAGCAATTATGAATCCTAATATTTTCATCCACGGAAAGAAACAAACTTGCCAATAAGTACTCGATATTGGGCTTTAGAGTTTAGGGTTTATAAAGCATAGTGAGTTCCGCTATTAAAATTATTACAAAAGTTCAGATTATGAAATCTGCAATTTAGGCCCAGTAAAGTTCGACATTAGACTTTTATTCCAACACAAAAGTTGTAGCTATGATTTTTAGCTTTCCAACGCCTGCTCGTATCCGCCAATCCGATATCCGGAACTCAAGTTATGGCCTATAGAGCAAGCAAGAGTCAAAATGCAAATAATAAAATTATAATTCAATTTCGACCCAAAGTTTAGAAACAAGCTAAAAAATTATTCTAAGCTATAAAGAGCTTTTAAAATACCAAACTAAAAAGTAAGAAATATGTGACCAAATGCTATGAGCACCTGTCCATTTGGTAATCTACATAGGTTTCCCTTTAAGTCGTCTAGTTTTCATGCTCAAGAACCCCTACAGTTTATTCACATTGATGTATTAGGTCCTACACCAATAACATAAAATTTTAATTTTAAATATTATGTCCACTTTATTAATTGTTTTAGTAGATTCACATGGATTTATCCTTTGAAATAAAAGTCTGAAACCATATTTAAGCTTTCTATCCAATTCAAAAACATGAACTACAAAAAAAATAACACTCATTTTTGTGGCCAACTTTATAAATTATTTTTGGTGGCCGAACTTAAAACCCCTCACAAATTAGTTGACCGAGAAAAGCCCTCACAACAATGTCAAAATTAGAAAATTGCTCTTATTTGTGGCTGGAAAAAGCCTCACAAATTTTTAATATTTAAACTTGATTTGTGGCTGCTAAGCCCTCACAAATCCCAACATTTGTGATTTTTGTGAGGGCTTAGGTAGCCACAAAATCCAGTTAAATATTTATGAATTTTGTGAGGTGCTTTTATCAGGCCACAAATAAAATCAATTTTGTGTAGGGCTCAATCCGTCAACAAAGGTATCAGACGTGTACCCAGTGGCATTTGTGGCTGCAAAGGCCGCCACAAAGGAATACGCACGTGGCATTTGTGGCCTCGCATAAGGGCCGCCCACTAATAGGAGGGCCAATACACGCTGGATGTTTCTGGCCGCTCTAGAGCCGTCACAAATGGGAATGACCGTTAGCTTTTCTGGCGGCAAAGGCCGCCACAAATGGCATTATAGCCGTTGGCGTTTCTGACCGCCCAGGCCGCCACAAATGTGATGTATCCGTTGGCATTGTGGCTGCTTTGGCCACCACAAATGCTCAACGTGACCCTATATATATTTTTCTCCCCTCCTTCATTTTTTCACATCCAACTTCTCTCTAAAACCTCATTCTAACCATTCTCTCCTCCTTCTCTCTACACAAAATTACTCTTAAGCTTCATTTAAATTTGGTAAGTATAAATTATATTATATATGTAGTTTTATAATTTTATTTTTTAATTTGATATAACTAATTAATGTTATTGATTTTTATTTTTACAGTGCTTGTTAATTATTTCGAAGACTTGCAAGCATCGTACGTGAGTGAAAGCTTGAAGTCAGACGCTACTCGGCATCAAGTTAGTATTTTATATATTTTAAATTTAGATTAGTAAATATATATATTATTTTTAAAATATAGATTAGTAATA
>PGTU02013416.1:0-11905 GCA_002896215.2 Cicer echinospermum
CTTGTTTATCAATAGGTGTTTTTCCTTCTGATGAACATATAGGCTATTTTTGTCTTCCCTTGAGCTTATTCTATTCCCAATTAGGGTTTTAACTCAACAATCTTGTGCATTCAATAGGTGTGTTTGTGTCATTGTAGAGACAATTTAGGTAATTATTTCGACACCCCTTGTGCTTATCTCGTTTCCAATTAGGTTTTAAACCAATCTTGTGCATTCCAAAGGTGCTGTTTGTGTCATGGATGAAATATTTACGGCATTTTCGTCCCTCTGTACTTTATTCTTGTCCAATTTCAGGTTTTAACAATCTCTGCGCATCCAATAGGCTTGTGTTTGTGTCTATTGCGTACTTGAAACTTTAGGTTCTTTCATTCCTCCCTAGACTATATTCTATACAACTGGTTTTAAACCCAATCTTGCATCCAATAGTGATGTTGTGTATGATAACATTTAGGTCATTTCTGTCTTCTTTGGGCTTTATTGCTTGTCAAAGTAGGGTTTTAACCAATCTTGTCGCTACCATAGTGTGTTTGTGTCATTGTGAATATTTAGGTCATTTTTACCTTCCATAGGCTTATTCTTGTCAATTAGGGTTTTTACCATGCATCCAATAGGTGTCTTTGTGTCATTGGATAAACATTTAGGTCATGGTCTTCCTTTGGCTTATTCTTTCCAAGTAGGGTTTTTAACCAATCTTGTGCTACCAATAGGTGTGTTTGTGTCATTGGATGAACATTTAGGTATCTTTCATCCTCCATATGTTGGATTTTGATCTTTGATCCTAATTTATAATTAATAATCTCAAATAGGTGTGTTTGTGTCATTGGATAAACATTTAGGTCATTTTTCGTCTTCCTTTGGCTTATACAATACATGATGAGATCTAATATGTTGGATGAATTGAGATAGATCAAGATTTCAGGAACAACAATCAAATCCTACACACTTGGAACAGGTTTCTTGAAACACGAGAAATCACAAAAGTTGACTTTTGACTAAAGCAAATCGATTGGGAAATCGATTGCATGACAAGGGTGTAAGGAAACACAACTGTTTGTGTTGGTATAATCGATTGGGCAATCGACTGACTAAATTAGAAATTGAAAATGCACAAGTCAGTAGCATCCCAGTTTTGAGGGTAATCGATTGACAAATCGATTATACAATTCACAAAGTAAAACTGATTGAAATAAATCGATTGGCAAATCGATTGGACAAGTCACAGTGATACCCCAGTTTTAAGGGTAATCGATTGGCAAATCGATTACGTAAAAATCACTTGCAAAATAACTTTTCCTGTGACATACAAATCGATTGGACAATCTATGTTGTAATATTTCAATCAAGTTAAATTTTGGTCGAAATCGATTGGGAAATCGATTGAACCAAATCCCAGGTAAGAACGTTTTCAGACAAATACATACAAATCGATTGGCACGTCGATTAGTATCAAAATAGCTGAGTCACTGACTTAAACACAATCGATTGGCAAATCGATTGACAGAACCTTTTGAAAACCCAGTGAACTCTGAGCATGTGACCAAATCGATTTTAAGTATTTGTTAATCGATTATGAAGGCTTGATAAATCGATTATGGAATCGATTGATATGTGTTTCAGTTTGAACATAACATCTGCAATCGATTACGAAATCGATTCATATCAGTCTTAACATAATCACTGAGAAATGTTGTTTAAAGAATCGATTGGTAAATCGATTGGCTTATATAGTTTCAAGATTCAAGAAAAACAAGACACACGATAATCGATTGGCAAATCGATTAGACTGGTTTATCACTTTACGAAATCGATTGGGAAATCGATTGATGAATATGTTTTTCAGAAACTATATAAACTGTCTTCAATCATTCTTTCAAAAACAATGATATCAATCTGAAATATACTTTGAATATTCTTGATATACAATAACACTTTGTTAATACACTGAGATTACTTTTTCAGATCAAAAAGAAAAAGAGGATTATCAACGATCAAAAAGATAGCTGGAAAGTGATCTTGAAAGACAAGGGTTCTCATAAACAATCTTTGAATATCCAGAATTGTGAGAAGCCACATTGACCAAGATTGAAGACTACTTGTTGTTCTTCCTTAATTCTGTTTGTAATAATTCTTTTAAACAAAAACGAAAGCGAGAAAATCCAGCTAGAAACTGGTGACTACTTTCTTGGGTGAGAGTGCTCAACAAGAAAGAGTTGTACTTTGATTCTGTGATAGGTTGCCGAGTATCTACAAGGATCAGAGGGTGATCAATAGGAAAGAGATCATTAAGATAGATAGGTTTCAGGGAGGAAAATGGACAATCTGTAATTGATTCTTTCTATTGGAGAAGAAAATTTGAAATCCGTTAGGATTTGCAGGACTGGATGTAGGTTGTCAAGTAGACAACTGAACCAGTATAAATTCTTGGTGCAATCTTCTCTAACCCTTAACTCCTTTGATTTACTGTATTGCTATATCTGTATATGTGATAAAAACTAGATGCATGTTAAACATATTCTGTTATAAGTAATATTGTTTAATCTGTTAATTTGACTTGTATGCATCTTGGTTAATTTCATATCAATATAATAAAACTTGCTAATCTTGTATGCCACAATTTAATTTCCGCTGTGTGTATGAAATTGATTTAATTTCATAAAGAACCGATACATTCTGATATATTCCGCTTATTACGAGGTCATACATACCAACAATTGGTATCAGAGCCTAACTTTTCGAGAGGTAACACTCATAAAAGCACTATGGCCTCAAACGATTTTCTGGGAGAAGGCGCATCGTTAGCAAGACCTCCAGCTTTCAATGGAACAACTTATATGTACTGGAAGCACAGGATGCTAATCTTCTTGGAAGCCAGTGGCATAGACATCCTTGATGCTGTTGAAAATGGTCCATATATTCCCAAAATTGCAGGAACGAATGACTCAATGATTCTCAAGCCTAGAGCCGACTGGTCAGATGATGACAAGAAAAAGGTAGGTTATAATGCAAAGGCTAAGAACATTATAACATCTGCTCTTTGTGCAGAAGAATTTTTTAGAGTGTCAAACTGCAAGTCAGCAAAAGAAATGTGGGACATTCTTCAAGAAACACATGAAGGAACCACAGACGTGAAGAGAGCTCGCGTAAACACACTGATGCACGAATATGAATTATTCAGCATGAAAAGGGACGAATCCATCAGTGATCTGCAAACCAGATTCACACACATTGTGAATAATCTTCATGCATTGGGAAAGCAAGTGGATAACGAACATCAGATTGGAAAAATAATGAGATGTCTAACCAGAGAATGGCAGCCAAAGATAACAGCCATAGCAGAATCTAAAGATCTAGCAAAGATGACGACTGCAACTTTGTTTGGAAAACTAAGAGAACATGAGATGGAATTACATCGACTGGACGAATCAGAGATGGAAAGTCGCAAAAAGAAAGGACTATCCCTGAAGGTTCAAGCCCAGCAATCAAAAACTGAATCAGATAGCTGCTCAGATCAATCCAGTAATGAATCTGAAGAGCCGGAAATCGGGTTGCTTGTCAAGAAATTCAAGAAGTTTCTGAAGAAGAAAGACAACAAATTCAGAAAACCATCTAGCTCCAAGACTACTGACAACAAGACTATTACATGCTATGAATGTGGCAAAACTGGTCACATAAAGTCAGAATGCTACAAATTGCAAAACAAGAATAGAGCTACAAAATCAAAAGGCAAGGAACCAGTCACCAAAACCAGAAAAGCTTATATTGCATGGAATGATAACGATGAATCCTCTGCATCTTCTGATGAAGAAGAAGTCAACTTGTGTCTCATGACAGATACAGATTCAGAATCAGAAAATGAGGTTAGTTCACAATCTAATCCAACATATGATGAGCTACAAGAAGCTTTCAATGAACTGCATGATGACCATGTGAAATCCATAAAACAGTTGTTAAGCACAAAGAAAATGCTTGAACAAATGAATGTTGAACATAAAGAAATTGAAAATTTATGTGAACAACTGAAAAAGGATTCACAAGAAAAATCTGCAAAGTGCATTGAACTTGAAAATACTGTTGCATCATTAAAATCTGATTTATTAAATTTTGCAAATAGTAAAGATAAGCTGAATGTCATACTTAGCAATCAAAGACATGTTAATGAAAAATCTGGTTTAGGATATACACCTAATATGCATGTCAAAAGAAAAAATAAAAAACAGATCTGATATTGGTTATATGCAAACCAGGAATGTCAAACATGGTCAAAAATCTTCTGTTGCTAAGAGTATGTATGACATCTTTACTAAACCAAATAAACATTCATCCTTTGATGGCAGATGTCATTTCTGTTGCAAAAAGGGACATTTTGTGTCTAATTGCAAATTTAAAAAATTAGCCAATCAAGGATGGAAGCTAGTTTGGATAGAAAAGAAATCTGTGTTTGACACTAACCAACCAGGACCCAATTTAAATTGGGGACCTAAAACAAAATTCTGATTTTGTATTGCAGGTGTGCTTGACATCCACGAAACACGCATGGTATCTAGATAGCGGATGCTCAAAGCACATGACTGGTGACAAATCCAAATTCCTGAACTTGACATTAAAGGAAGGAGGCTTTGTCAAATATGGTGATAACAACAGAGGAAAAATCATTGGAATTGGTGATGTAGGCGATGAATCAACTGCAGTAATCAAAAATGTGCTATATGTTGAAGGATTAAAGCACAACTTACTGAGTATAAGCCAGCTATGTGACAAAGGTTTTCAAGTAAGTTTTTCATCACAATCTTGCATTATTGAGCATAAAGATGACAAACACATAAAGCTAATTGGGGACAGAATTAACAACATTTACATGTTGGATTTCAATTCTGTACCTAGTGCTGTATGCTGCTTGTTATCCAACTCAGATGAAACATGGCTTGCATAAAAGAATTGCTCATATACACATAAATCATTTGAATAAACTTGTCAGCAAACAGTTAGTCTTAGGTCTACCAAATAGGAAGTTCTCTAAAGATAGACTGTGTGATGCATGTGAGAAAAGTAAACTGGTTAAGACTCCATTTCCCTCTATAGACTTGGTTAGAACAAATAGAGTTTTACAACTAGTTCACATGGACCTTTTCGGACCTGCCCAAGTTAAGAGTTTAGGTGGAAACCTGTATGGATATGTGCTGGTTGACGATTATTCTAGATTCACATGGACTTACTTTTTAGCTCATAAAAGTGATACATTCTCTGTTTTCAAAAAGTTTGCTGCTTTAGTACAAAATGAGAATGATTTGAAAATTGTTTCAATAAAAAGTGATCATGGAGGTGAATTCCAAAATGATCTTTTTCAAAATTATTGTGAATCAAATGGAATCAACCACATCTATTCAGCCCCTAGGACACCACAGCAGAATGGGGTAGTGGAGAGGAAAAATAGATCCCTAGAAGAGTTAGCTAGGACCATGCTTAAGGACTCCAACCTACCTAAGTACTTTTGGGCAGATGCAATTAGTACAGCCACCCATGTAGTGAATAGAGTTCTCATTAGGCCCCTGCTTAGGAAAACACCCTATGAGCTTTACAAGGGTAGAAAACCAAACTTGTCCTACTTTAGAATCTTTGGTTGTAAATGCTTTGTTTTGAACAATGGCAAAGAACACCTAGGAAAGTTTGACCCTAAGGCAGATGAAGGTATCTTTCTAGGATATTCCCAAACTAGTAAGGCCTATAGAATCTACAACAAAAGAACAAAAACCATAGAAGAGTCAGTTCATGTAAAGTTTGATGAATCTTTTACAGAAAACTTGAACAAAACTCCTTCTAAGGTTATTGACATTTTGGATGATGTTGTAGAATCTGAACCACTAGAACAACCTATAGCTGATCCTCCAACTAGTGCAGACCCTGTAGAACCTATAGAAACCTGTGAGTTGCCTAAGGAATGGAAGTTCAACCGAAACCACCCTTTAGACAACATTATAGGCGATATCTCTAAAGGTGTTGCAACTAGGAGAAGCCTTAGTCAGTTTTGTAACTTTACAGCCTTTGTATCTCAGATTGAACCTAAGAACATTAAGGAAGCCCTTTTAGATAGTGAGTGGATACTTGCTATGCAAGAGGAGTTAAACCAGTTTGAGAGAAACAAGGTGTGGAACTTGGTACCTAGGCCAGAGGGTAAGCATGTTATAGGAACTAGGTGGGTGTTCAGAAATAAGTTAGATGAGAATTGTGTGATAACTAGGAATAAAGCCAAATTAGTTGCAAAGGGTTATAGTCAAGAGGAGGGAATAGACTTTGATGAGACCTATGCCCCAGTAGCTAGACTAGAAGCCATAAGAATTTTATTGGCTTATGCAAGTATCATGGACTTCAATCTATATCAAATGGATGTGAAGAGTGCCTTTCTCAATGGAGACCTCCAAGAGGAAGTTTTTGTGAGTCAAACACCAGGTTTTGAAAATCCAGATTTTCCTAACCATGTGTATAAACTCTCAAAGGCCCTCTATGGGTTGAAACAAGCTCCAAGAGCTTGGTATGAGAAACTCAGCACTTTCCTCATTCAACAAAATTTTTTTCAAGAGGAAATGTTGATAAGACACTCTTTACAAAAACTACTGAAAATGACATCTTGCTGGTCCAAATTTATGTTGATGACATAATATTTGGATCAACAAATGATAAACTGTGCAAAGAATTTGAAAATTTAATGAAAGGTAAATTTGAAATGTCAATGATGGGTGAACTGTCATATTTCTTGGTATTTCAAACTAACCAAAGCAAGCAAGGCATTTTCATTAGTCAGTCCAAATATTGTTCTGATTTGATAAAGAAATTTAACTTTGATAAACTTAAGTCCATTGATACACCCATGAGTCAAGGAAATTTCTTAGACCGAGATGAGAAGGGTAAGCCTGTAGATGTTACTAGATTTCGTGGTATGATTGGATCTCTGCTCTACCTTACAGCAAGCCGACCAGATATTATGTTTAGTGTTTGTATGTGTGCAAGGTATCAATCGAATCCAAAGGAATCTCACCTCAGTGCAGTAAAGAGAATTTTCAGATACTTAGTAGGTACTAAAAGTCTTGGTTTGTGGTATCCAAAAGGTTCAACTTGTACTTTGGTTGGTTATTCAGACTCAAACTTTGCTGGTTGTAAACTTGACAGGAAGAGTACTTCAGGAACGTGTCATTTGCTTGGTAATTCTCTAGTGTCTTGGTTCAGTAAGAAGCAAACAAGTATTGCATTGTCTACTGCAGAAGCTGAATACATAGCAGCTGGGAGCTGTTGTGCTCAAATTTTGTGGATGAAACAGCATTTAATGGACTTCGGTGTCGATTTGGGAACAGTGCCAATAATGTGTGATAACACAAGTGCTATCAGCATAACCAAGAACCCAATAATGCATTCAAGGACAAAACACATTGAGGTAAGGCATCACTTCATAAGAGACCACTTTCAGAATGGAGTTATCAAACTTGAGTATGTGAACACTACAGAACAATTAGCTGATATCTTCACAAAAGCATTACCAAAAGAAAGTTTTTTGAACATAAGGATGAAACTAGGGATCATTGATCCTAGTGAAGTATGAGTTTTTGTTAATTCTGGTACCTTTCAGTAATGTTTTCCAGTTAAATCGATTTGGAAGTCGATTACCATCATTGTAAATGGTTTATAAAATCGATTTGGAAATTGATTACCTTAGCCGAGGATTCAAAATTTCAGAAAAATTTTTTTTAACCTTCACGAGCATCGATTTGGAAATCGATTAGCTAAGGGTTCAACCTTAAGACAATCGATTTGGGAATCGATTAAGTAAAACTGGAACTCGATTTGAACATCGATTTGAAATATGACCGTTACTCCAAAATTACTAGCCGTTGGACTTCATCATTACTGAATCGATTGAGGATTCCCAGCAACGGTAACCTAATCGATTGGGAAATCGATTTACTAGGTCAAGAGTATAAAAGGAACAGTTCTAAATCGATTTCTGCACTCTGTTTTCCAGATTTTCTCTACTTTTCTCTTGTGTTCTTCATTCTTCTGTCTCTGCATTTGTTTGAATCAGCATTCTACACTCTACCTACTTCGAATCTACACAAAATTGTTGAAATGGCCCGTGTAAAACAGACTCAAGCACGCACTCCATCTCCATCATCTTCTTCCACCAGTGAAACACCATCACCACCCCCACTTTGACAAAAAGAGTACCCATCCCAACTCACAAAATACTTGCAAAAGATAAAGGAAAGGCTCCTGCCCCAATCCAGGAAAAGTCGAAGAAACGGAAGGAACCCCTACTGAAAAGCTCATGGCTGATGCCATGAAAGAGATTACTCAGAAAAGGAAGAAGAAGCCTAATTCTTCTCCACCTCCTAAGAAAGTCTCTGCACCTAAGGAAAAGGAGGTACAACTATCTCTGTCTACAGACTTCGCAAAAAGGAAAATTCATGAAGCTAGAACCATGGATTTTGAGTATTTTGATGTTGTGGAATTCACTTTTCAGAACCACCTCCGGTTTCATGGATTGGAAAGTTTTCTGTCTTCTACACTTGACAGCTATCCAAGGCTGATCAGGGAGTTTTATTCTACATTTAAGATGACTGAAGAAGGTTTTACTGCTTCAGTTAAAGGAAAAAGGATTACAATGACGTTTGATGATTTCTCAACTTTATCTGGATTGCCTTCTCTACGGCAAATCTATTGATGGCAGCACAGAAGCTGACACTGCCGATGAAGGTTGGGAAGAAACACTTGATAGACATACCGCAGTTAAAGACCTGATGGTCGATGGGTTTGTTGAATCGATTTCACTGCCCATTGGTCAGATGAAGGTTCAACAGAGGATGTTGATGTATGCTTTGACGCGTATGCTGGTTCCACGATCGGGAAATCACGCAGTGGTCCAGAAGTTGGACATTATACTGCTATGGGGCTTATCCAAAGAGTTAAGGATGAGCTGGTGTTGGATTGTGCTAAGGCACATGTTGGAAGCATCTCAAAGCAAGCTGATGCTGCCTTATCCACAATTGATCACTAAATTCTCAAACACTTCAAGGTCTCATTTGGAAATGAGGAATCTGCTAAAACGACATTGGTGTTTGGTGAATCGATTGTGAATCAGATGCAGTTGAAACGGTTACATGGTAAATGGATAAGACCTCAAGCAGCTGCTGACCCTGTCCAGCCCCAACCTCAACCTCAGTCTCAGCCTCCACCAGTCACTGAATCTGCTACTCCTGATTTTGTGAACAGAATATTGGAATTCATTGAAGCTCAGATGGCACACAATGCCAAAGTGTTGGAATCTCAGACCAGATTGGAAGCAAGTTTAAGGACTATGCAAGCCTCCTTGAACTCGGTTGTTCAAGATGTGGATGCGATTCAGACACACCTCGGCATCAAACTGTCATTTGAAGACGTCGCGGATATTGGTCGCCAAGCTGCAGATGAACCTAACCCAAACCCCTAGTTAACCCTACGACTCACGGTGAGGAGACACCTGCTGAGGTTAATACAGCGGTCTCAACCTCTCCCTTAGATGATAGTGAGGACCAGCCTACACTAGGTGATTAGGACCCTTGGGTTTCATACTGTTTTGCTCTGACCTGTTATAATTCTGTGATGTATGATGAATTTTTATAAATGTTATATCTTTTTGGCTTAATCATCTAAGTTGCTCATTAATTGCATTGATTGATTTTGTCTTTATACATATAAACTTCATTGTTTCTGATGCACTATGTTATATGTTTCAAACCCAATGCATATGTTCTTTAACATAGGGGGAGAAATTGTTTCTACCTTTTTGACTTAACTGACAAAGGGGGAGAAATATATATAACTTGTGCATGTTGTTATTGCTTTGATACTTTATGATATAAGTTTGCTCTGTTACGAAATAATAATTATACACTTATGCTTGTTGTTTTGAAATGCTCAAGTTACAATTGTATGAATTGTCAATTATGCCAAAAAGGGGGAGATTGTTGGATTTTGATCCTTTGATTCCTAATTTTGACATAATTAATAATTCAACAATGTTCATACAATACATGATAGATCTAATATTTGAATTGAGCAAGATTTCAGGAACAACAATCAAATCCTACACACTTGGAACAGGTTGCTTGAAACACGAGAAATCAACAAAAGTTGACTTTTGACTAAAGCAAATCGATTGGGAAATCGATTGCATGACAAGGGTGTAAGGAAACACAACTGTTTGTGTTGGTATAATCGATTGGGCAATCGACTGACTAAATTAGAAATTGAAAATGCACAAGTCAGTAGCATCCCAGTTTTGAGGGTAATCGATTGACAAATCGATTATACAATTCACAAAGTAAAACTGATTGAAATAAATCGATTGGCAAATCGATTGGACAAGTCACAGTGATACCCCAGTTTTTAGGGTAATCGATTGGCAAATCGATTACGTAAAAAATCACTTGCAAAATAACTTTTCCTGTGACATACAAATCGATTGGACAATCTATGTTGTAATATTTCAATCAAGTTAAATTTGGTCGAAATCGATTGGGAAATCGATTGAACCAAATCCCAGGTAAGAACGTTTTCAGACAAATACATACAAATCGATTGGCACGTCGATTAGTATCAAAATAGCTGAGTCACTGACTTAAACACAATCGATTGGCAAATCGATTGACAGAACCTTTTGAAAACCCAGTGAACTCTGAGCATGTGACCAAATCGATTTTAAGTATTTGTTAATCGATTATGAAGGCTTGATAAATCGATTATGGAATCGATTGATATGTGTTTCAGTTTGAACATAACATCTGCAATCGATTACGAAATCGATTCATATCAGTCTTAACATAATCACTGAGAAATGTTGTTTAAAAGAATCGATTGGTAAATCGATTGGCTTATATAGTTTCAAGATTCAAGAAAAACAAGACACACGATAATCGATTGGCAAATCGATTAGACTGGTATATCACTTTACGAAATCGATTGGGAAATCGATTGATGAATATGTTTTTCAGAAACTATATAAACTGTCTTCAATCATTCTTTCAAAAACAATGATATCAATCTGAAATATACTTTGAATATTCTTGATATACAATAACACTTGGTTAATACACTGAGATTACTTTTTCAGATCAAAAAGAAAAAGAGGATTATCAACGATCAAAAAGATAGTTGGAAAAGTGATCTTGAAAGACAAGGGTTCTCATAAACAATCTTTGAATATCCAGAATTGTGAGAAGCCACATTGACCAAGATTGAAGACTACTTGTTGTTCTTCCTTAATTCTGTTTGTAATAATTCTTTTAAACAAAAACGAAAGCGAGAAAATCCAGCTAGAAACTGGTGACTACTTTCTTGGGTGAGAGTGCTCAACAAGAAAGAGTTGTACTTTGATTCTGTGATAGGTTGTCGAGTATCTACAAGGATCAGAGGGTGATCAATAGGAAAGAGATCATTATGATAGATAGGTTTCGGGGAGGAAACTCGACAATCTGTAATTGATTCTTTCTATTGGAGAAGAAAATCTGAAATCCGTTTGGATTTGCAGGACTGAATGTAGGTTGTCAAGTAGACAACTGAACCAGTATAAATTCTTGGTGCAATCTTCTCTAACCCTTAACTCCTTTGATTTACTGTATTGCTATATCTGTATATGTGATTAAAACTAGATGCATGTTAAACATATTCTGTTATAAGTAATATTGTTTTAATCTGTTAATTTGACTTGTATACATCTTGGTTAATTTCATATCAATATAATAAAACTTGCTAATCTTGTATGCCACAATTTAATTTCCGCTGTGTGTATGAAATTGATTTAATTTCATAAAGAACCGATAAATTCTGATATATTCCGCTTTATTACGAGGTCATACATACCAACACCATAGACTTATTCTAG
>PGTU02013420.1:0-11266 GCA_002896215.2 Cicer echinospermum
TTTATTTATTTATTTATTCATGTACTTATTTATTTATTTATTTATTTATTTATTTATTTATTATTTATTATATGTTTATTATCGTTATGGAGTTATTGAATCATACTTATTCTACACCCTACACTTTTATTAAGACACACACTTATGAGTGGAACCTTACACCCGGGTTTGAACAAAACTTAAGTTTAGTTTCGAGGTTGTGTAGTGGTAGCCTTCTGGATGTACATCCTGTTTGGTTAGCATGAAAATCTCACCTAGAGTTTGATCTTATTGAGGGTATTGTCACTCCAAATAGTTTACCTATTGTTGTTGACAATATTCCAAAATGAGATTATTGGCTCTAGGGACCGTGTTTAGAACTATAGAGCCACCTTTGTGAGAGTTTCACTACATAAGCCAATAGACCCTTTCATTATAAGAATATCCATATAAGCAAAAAACACCTCATATATTCATTCAAAATGTTATATATTCACAACAGACATTCTACATAATTGCATTCATATTTCATGACATTGTTTCTTTTGAAAATAAATTGGCATTTTGCATCAATTTTCAGGATTGTTGGGGAATCATAAGAATCTTAGTCACGTATTAAATTAAAGCAGACAATGGAATCAGAAAAAAGAAAAACTTTACTTTTAAAGTTCAAACAACCTGATTTGAAAAGTTTAAGAGACATCAGCAATCAAATGAAAACTATACAACGTGATAGTTTCTTTCTCAAATATGGGAAGATCTTAAATCTCTTGACAGTAAATGTGCAAACGGGGGCCCTCACGGCTTTGGCTCAGTATTACGACCCTCTCTTAAGATGTTTCACCTTTCAAGACTTTCAGTTGGCCCCGACATTAGAGGAATTTGAGCGAATATTGGGTTACCCCTTAGAGAAAGGAAATCCTTATCGATATACTGGGCAACCACCTAGTTTGGATGCAATTTCTGAAGTGTTGAAAATCGACATAAGAGAGTTGGCAAGTACAAAAGAAGAAAAAGGAGCCATTCATGGTTTTTCGAGAAAATATCTAGAGCAAAAGTGCCACGATTTAGCCGTTAAAAAAGAATGGAGTGCTTTTATAGACGTTTTGGCTCTAATCATCTATGGTATTGTTTTATTCCCAAACCTTGACAATTTTGTTGATTTTGCTACTATCAATGTCTTCTTATCTTTTAACAAACATAAGCAAAACCCAGTTCCCGCGATTCTTGCTGATGTATACTACTCTCTACATATGCGACATGAGAAGAAAGGGGGAACAATTTTGTGTTGTGCTCCAGTGCTGTATATCTGATTCATGTCTCATATGTTCAAGAAAGGGTATCATATTGGAATTAAAGATAATCGTGAATGGGCTCAAAGTATAGTTAGCCTTATTGGAGACACAATTTCATGGTATCACAGAGAACAAGGGGTGGAGGAAGTAATATGTCAATGCGGAGATTTCCCAAATGTGCCTCTAATGGGAACCAAATGATGTATTAATTACAATTCGACGGTAGCATTGAGACATCTTGGCTACCCTATGTTGGAAAAGCCAGATGATAAGTCGTTGGAAGCTTTTATTTTGCACAATACGGGTATAGTAGACCCACCGATGTTGCGAAGGATAAGTCGAGCTTGAGAAAAGATCATCAGAAAAGGAAAAGCACTTGGATGCAGAATTTGCAGCACAAAAGAACCCAATCAACAATGGGTAAATAATAGAGTCCAAGAAATCAAGTTGCCTTTCCACAATACACCCTCGAGTGATCAGGAAATATATGAACCTACCATTGCCACCAATGAAGAAATAGGAGAACTCAAAGCATTATTGTTGAAATCTGAGGAGGAGAAAAAAGAGCTACAAGTGAAGTTAGAAAAAGTCTCCTAAGAGAATGAGAACTTACGATCAGAAAACACATGTAAAAGTCAGTTAATTGAAAGAAGTAACAAGAGGTTGAAAATTGAAAAAGAAAATAAACTTGACATACAAGATGTGGACAAAATCAACAAGCTCTGAAAAGAAGATAAAAAAAAAAAAGAGTTTGAAGATTTAAAGAAACAACTGAAAAAAATGGTTGCTGAGTATGAGAGTCAAGTAAGGAATGAGAGGCAACACAAAGAAGAAATTGAAGAACTACTCTCAAAACATCAAGACGCACTAAGAAAAGAAATGGAGAATTCTAGTGAGCTAAAGAATTACATTGATTACCAAGAAAAGATCTATAGTGACCTAAAGGACGAAACCTTATATTGGGAGGATCGGTTTATGGTGTTGCTAGGTCAATTAAAGAATCAAGAGATCTATAAAGAGCTGGAAGATAAAGGAAGACATTGGAAAGACTGTTTTTCAAAATTGGCAATGCTAGCTAATCAAGCAGTCTTAAAAATTCCAAAGCATCTAAGAGAGATTGATGCGGTAATGCATCCGTTGAATACTCTAGTCAAAGTCTACAAGCTCGTTGAATATTGCAAAAATTTGATAGAAGAATTGGAGGAGAAAATTGGTTGTCCTATTAAAAAAGAAGATTGAAATCCCATAGTCAATGTAGTTTTTAATTTGAATATGAGGTACTCTTTTTCTTATCAATGAAGGATTTTCTATTTTGATTTCCAGTCCTCATATTTTCTTCACTAATAATTTGTCCTTGCTATTACCTAAGGCGTATGATTCCCCACTATCCAACTATCATAATTAACTAATTTATTTTATTTCCATCGCATTCATATTTTAATACTCATAGAAATTTTATTTATTTATTTACTTTTTTAATAAAAAAAACAGAAAAAAAATCAATAAAGCTGTTTCCCCGACACCCTTATCGAACGCGCGCGAATTCCAAGATCATAGATGAACTCGAGCAAAACCAAGAGGTGATGAGAGCGGATGTCAACCAACTGAAGGAAAAGGTCGATCGAATCTTGGAAGCTATACAGGCTTTGGCAAGGAAGGAGAATACAGATGGGGATCCTCCAATTGTAAATGAAGAACACCAAACTACTCCTTCTCATCCACCGGGTTTTACCCCGACTAACCAACAATTCCGCACTGCAACTATGCAATTTCCTATATATGGTCTCCCGCCTGGTTATACTCCGCCTGTAGTCATCAACCCCATAGAAAATAACCAAAACCACTCAGCTGTCAATCCCCAAAACTTAAACCAATCACAAATCCCACCTCATCTGGGCTATGTGCCACCCCAAAACACTATACCCACAGAAAATATTCCATATAGTGTACCTCAAGTGCCCCATTTTGATGCTAACGGGAATTGGCATCAACCTCACATTGGGGATGATACACAATCAAAGGAAAAATTCCATGTCTTGGAAGAGCGAATAAAAGCAATTGAGGGGTATAATGTTTATGGCCTAGAAGCTTTCGATATGTGTCTGGTTCCTGATGTGACTATCCCTCCCAAATTCAAGGTTCCTGACTTTGAAAAATACAAGGGCAACACATGTCCTAAAAATCATCTAACTATGTATTGCAGAAAAATGGCTTCTCATGCTCATAACGACAAGCTGCTCATTCACTTTTTCCAAGACAGTTTGAGTGGGGCATCGTTAAGTTGGTATATGCATCTCGAGCGAAATCGAATTCGTTCATGGAAAGACCTGGCCGATGCCTTTTTGAAACAATACAGGTACAACATTGACATGGCCCCTGATAGGATGCAACTGCAAAATTCATCGAAAAAGGATAATGAATCTCTCAAAGAGTATGCACAGCGGTGGAGGGAAATGGCATCACAAGTGGAACCTCCCTTATCTGAAAGAGAAATGGTTGGTATGTTTATGGATACTCTCCAGTCGCCTTTTTATGATAAGATGATTGGGAGTATATCATCAAACTTTTCTGATCTGGTCATGATAGGAGAAAGGATAGAAAGTGGGATGAGGAGTGGAAAGATCGTATGTGCAGCAACCGGCATAAAAAGACCCCAAACGACATTCACAAAAAAGAAAGAAGGGGACGCTAATGCTGTAATGGTAAACCCCAGAGTCTCCTATTTTCCACCCATCAATTCTTATCGACCCCCAAACTTCCAGCCCCCAATATCACAAACTCCTTACATTCCTTATCCATATGTGGCTGCAACCACACAAGCTTCATACCCTCAATATCACCCTTCAAGACCACCTTTTTATCAACCACCACCTACCCCATTTTCCCAACAAAGTCAATGGATCCAAAATCCAATCTCAAATCACTACAGACCACCTGTCAATCAAAAAAGGACAACCCGTTTTGACCCAATTCTTGTCACGTACAGTCAGTTGTTGCCTCACTTACTCCAAAACTCAATGGTAGTCCTGAGGCCAATGAAACCTCTAGAACCACCATTTCCGAAATGGTATAATCCAAACGCCAAATGTGAATACCATGCTGGAGCCGTGGGGCATTCCGTCGAAGACTGTCAAGCCTTAAAAACTAAAGTGCAAGAATTGATCAATGCAAAATGGCTTACCTTCAAGGAAGATGGTCCCAACGTGGGGAATAATCCTTTGCCGGGTCACGGAGATACCGCTGTCAATCTCATTGAAGAAGAGATGGACCAGTACACAAAAGATGATTATGTATCGACCATAGAGCCATGCATGGAAAAAAATAGATCTTTTCCAAGACCATTGGAAATCCTCTATAGAAAAGAGAATCCTAAGCCAATTCATAGTGGGAAAAATGCAATAATTGTTCAAGCACCAACCTCTTTTCCTTATGAAAATAACAAAGCGGTTCCATGGAGTTATGAAGTCACATCCCATTTAGTAAATCATCAATCATGTGATATCTTTAAGCCTCAAGGTACTGATATCACCAATATTTCAGGGATTGGCGGGATGACCCGAAGTGGTCGAGTATACACTCCTGAAGAACTTAGGAAAAAGGAAGGTCGTGGAGAAAAAGGGAAGGATGTTGTGTATCATGCCATAAAAGGATCAGAAACTTGCAAAAAGACAATACCTGAAGAAGAAGCTAATGAATTTTTGAAGTTTATCAAGCAAAGTGAGTATAAGGTGGTAGATCAACTAAATCAAACCCCTTCTAAGATATCTGTTCTTTCTTTGTTATTAAACTCTGAAGCACATAGAAGGGCACTGATGAAAGTTTTAAACGAGGCCCATGTTACTCATGATATCACCGTTGACCAGTTTGATGGAGTTGTCGGTAATATCACCGCCTGTAACGGGTTGAGTTTTAGTGATGTTGAATTACCAGCTGAAGGGGTGGAGCATAATAAAGCACTACACATCTCTGTGAAATGTCATGATCATATTCTTGCGCGAGTGCTAGTTGATAATGGTTCATCGTTAAATGTCATGCCAAAATCAACACTATCAAAACTATTTGTTGATGGGGCTTGTTTGAAGCCGAGTGCTATGGTGGTGAAAGCATTTGACGGGTCCAGAAGACAAGTTATTGGTGAGATTGACCTGCCGATTCAAATCGGACCCCATAACTTTGGAATAACTTTTCAAGTGATGGATATTAAGCCGGCGTACAGTTGCCTTTTAGGGAGACCGTGGATTCACGCTGCTGGAGCAGTGACATCCACTCTCCATCAAAAGCTAAAGTTTATAGTGAACAATAAACTGGTGATAATATCTGGGGAAGAAGATATGATAGTGAGTCATCTATCTTCTACAGGCTACATTGAAGACACAGAGGAAGCCATTGAGACTTCCTTCCAAGCATTAGAAATCGCCAACGCTGTCTTCATGGGTGAAGGATTTCGTTTAAAAGAACCAAAATTATCTACCACTTCATTGAAGGCTACAAAATTCATGTTGGAAGAAGGAGTTTTTGTTAAATTCGGGAAATTGATAGAAATACCAGAAAAGAAGGATAAGTACGGGTTGGGATATATACCTACCAAAGCTGATCAAGAGAACGCTGTAAAGGAAAAACGAGAAAGCAAGCTAGCTCGTTGGGAAAACCGGGTACCAGATTCACAAAAGATCCCTATTTGTGACATTCGTCAAACCTTTCAAAGTGCTGGAATAATATATGCTGATCAAGTGGCTGTTGTAGAAGAGGATCGTGTTGATGATGATACCCTCAAGCTAGTGTACCCTTGTCCTCCAAACACCAATCTCAACAATTGGAAGATCATCGAGTTTCCCGTGTTTGTTAATTCGTGTTCAAAGTAATTATGTATTTTTAACTCCTTTTGCTCTGCCCAAGGCTATAAGGATAACTAGTTAGGGCATATGTATTTCAATTCCGTACTTATTATCAATAAATGCATTTTTGAATTCTCCAACTGGTTTTGTTTTTTCTCTTTTCTCTTTTCTCTTTCTTTTGGCAATCCTTATTCATATTTTCTTTTTTTCCTTTTTCTTCTTAATTTAAACAATGCAGAGTCGAAAATGAATATGTTGAAAATAGCAGCGCTAGAACCATTTCTTGTAATTTTGAACGTCTGATTAATCATGCTGATGAGGATTGTGAAGACGATTGTGAGCTTCCCCCAGAATTAGAAAGCTTAATTGAACAGGAAGCTAAGATAATCCAACCCTATCAAGAACCTGTTGAGGTGATCAATTTAGGGACTGAGCGTGATAAAAAAGAAGTTAAAATTGGTATGTCTATGAAAGAAAGTGAGCGAGAAAAGTTGGTTAAACTTTTAATTGATTATGTGGATGTCTTTGCATGGTCATATCAGGATATGCCTGGGCTAGATACTAACATAGTTGAACACAAGCTACCACTCAAGCCTGAATGTGCTCCAATTAAACAAAAATTGAGGAGGATGAGGCCTGATATGTCACTTAAAATTAGAGAAGAAGTCAAGAAACAATTTGATGCTGGTTTCTTAGCTGTGGCAAAATATCCTCAATGGGTTGCTAACGTTGTTCCAGTTCCAAAGAAAGATGGAAAAGTTCGAATGTGTGTTGATTATCGGGATTTAAATAAAGCTAGTCCAAAAGATGATTTTCCTTTGCCTCACATTGATGTCCTAGTAGATAGCACTGCTCAATATTCTCTTTTCTCCTTCATGGATGGTTTCTCAGGGTGTGTGAATCAAATAACAAATCATAGGCCTTCACCGCATATAGCTATGTGCACACTCACAGTTCATTACCTACAGATGAGTGGCGAGACTCTTTCTGTCTTATGAAAATGATGCCATTGATTGAAAAGATTTGCATTGTGGCAACCTTAATCAAAGAGCAATGGTAACTAGTATTCGATTGTACTTTAGTTCCAATAAGAGAAATAGAGAGTTTTACATGTGTCTGAATCATGATGTAGCAAAATCATCGGAATCAGAAAGAAGAGAGCATGTTATTACCTATAAAGTTGATTGTGTTCGACTATAAGGGAAGTTCAGACTCCGTGTTAAGACCACTTGCTAATTGCACTTTTGTGTTTGTTTTATAGATACAGGCAAGTTACTATCACGCGGTTTATATCGTATAGTCAAAAAGGATAGAAGTGGATCCAGATAAAGTAAGAGCAATAGAGGAATTGCATTCCTCCACGCTCCACGCACCGGAATAAAGAAGTCGTGCTTTTTGGGCAGAATTGAATCGTAATATTGCCACGTTCATATCGCATCTCACCGCTACATGCGAGATAGACGCAATAGTTCAAGTTGTTGCGCAAAGACAAAAGGTTAATGGAATGATAATTGTCAAAAAGCTTCGAAAAGATTAAGCATAACTTATCAAACCTCCACCTTAGGCCTTCTTGTTCATGGAAACCGACTTATTATGTTACTTAAGCAGTACTTGCCGATCAATGGGTTGCGTACTGGGGCCGAGCATGACGAATCTGGTTAAGAAAGAAACATGCTACTTATTATTGAGCAAAAAAAGTCACCAGCTGTGAAAACAATGCTATTCACTCTTTAACAACATGTGCGCATTAGCCATGGGCTGCCTCGTCGTGAGGCATACATGATATATGATCATACAACTTGGTGGGTCTAAAATGGACCCAATTAAGTACATCTTTGAGAAACCTTGCTCTTATTGGAAGATTGCCGTTGGCAGATGTTGCATCAGATACGATTGGTATATATACCGTTACACAAAAAGCTATAATAGGAAGCGGCACTAGGAGAGTATTTGGCCGCAACAACCTGTAGAAGATTATCAATAATGTGCAGTGTGAATTCCCCGATTGAAGGCATCATGACTGTTATTTGAGAGAATGAATCACTACTGATAAAAGAAAATGAACGCTGGTGTTGATGGTGCTTCTAACGCATTAGGTCATGAATTGGGGCAATTTGATTTCTCCAGAGAACCAGTTTCACTCCATTTACGGCTAGATTGTGTTTTGATTGCACAACAATATTACGAATAGAAGCATGTGTCATGGGCATTAAGGCAGCCATTGAGTCAAAGATAAAAGTTCTTGAGGTATATAGATGACTCATCTTTAGTTATCCATGCAACAAAGGAGAGTGGGAAACTCGAGATTCCAAATTGGTTTGTATCCATCTACACATATCAAAGAATTGGTAAGAAAACGTTCGAGCATATCACTTTTCACCATATTCCTCGAGAAGAAAACCAACTGGCTGATGCCTTGGCACATTATCGATGCATGTTTCAAAATTTAAGCGTACGGTCCGGGGAGGATGTGCCGGTCAATAAAAATTCAACAAAAGGATAAGCAGCATATTGCTTATCGATAGAAGAAGACTTGATAGCAAACCATGTTTTATGATATCAAATCCTATGTTATGAAATAGGGAATATCCATCAGGAGTATTCAGAGCGACGAGCAGATGGGTTTTGAGGAGGATCTCAATTAGAACTTCTTCTTGAAATGGTGATTGTGCTTTAACAAGAGAAATCATATATGCGAGTTTCCTGCAGATGTGTGGATCAAGCTGAAGCAGAGAAAATTATTGCAAGAGTTCATAGAGGTTCTTTGGAACTCATGCAAATGGACACGCAATGGCAGAAAAATGCTTGAGGGCTGGCTATATTGGTTGACCATAGCAGGAATCGCAACTATTTTATGTCACGTAAAAAGAAATGTCACACAATGTCAAATATATTGTGATAGGAAAGTATCAATCGTACGCGGCCCACCTCTTTGAATGTTTTAACATCACCATGGCCGTTTTCAATGTGGGGGATGGATGTTATTGGACTCATCGAGCCAAAAGCTTCTAATGGTCATCGGTTTATCTTGGTAGCTATTGATTACTTCACAAAATGGGTTGAAGCCGCTTCTTATGCCAATGTGACGAGAAGTGTGGTTGTCAAATTCATCAAAAGAGAATTGATTTGTCGATATGGCTTACCAAACAAGATAATCACTGATAACGCGACTAATTTGAATAACAAAATGATGAAAGAGTTGTGTGATAGTTTCAAAATTCAGCACCATAATTCTTCGCCATATCGTCCGAAAATGAATGGAGCCGTAGAAGCAGCAAATAAGAATATCAAGAAGATCATACAAAAGATGGTGGAGACATATAAGGATTGGCATGAAATGCTTCCCTTTGCATTACATGGCTATAGAACCTCTGTTCGTACCTCAACAGGGGCAACTCCTTTCTCATTGGTGTATGGAATGGAAGCGGTACTTCCCATTGAAGTTGAAATTCCCTCAATCAGAGTCTTGATGGAAACAAAACTGGAAGAGGCGGAGTGGGTTCAATCACGATTTGACCAATTAAATCTCATAGAAGAAAAAAGAATGATAGCTCTATGTCACGGTCAGCTATATCAAAAAAGACTTAAAAAGGCATACGAGAAAAAAGTCCGTCCTCGAGAGTTTCAAGAAGGGGACTTGGTGTTAAAGAAAATATTGCCCATAAAAAAGGATTTTCGTGGAAAGTGGACCCCGAATTACGAAGGACCATATGTTGTGAAAAAAGCTTTTTCTGGAGGAGCTCTAATACTCGCAGAAATGGATGGAGATGACCTTCCACTTCCAGTAAATTCAGATGCAGTCAAAAAATATTATGCTTAAAAAAGGGTGATGAGCTCGCTAGGTTGAAAACCTGAAAAGGCGACCTAGGCAAAAACTAGAGCATCCCGATGGATTGAAAACTCGAAAGAGCAGTCCATGCAAAAGTTAGGGATAAGTGCTTCAGATTGGGGCAATTATTATTCTTGGAAGCTGATTATTAGGATTCCTAAATTACGAGAATGACTAGCGTTTGTTATGTCTCCACCTAAAATTAAACATACCCATCCCCACATTGTAACCCCTACCTCAATTGTTTTGCTTTCAATGTAACGAATGTACATTTTCCAATATTGTCATTCAATGTTGTACGTTACACTCTTTATATACCAATCCAGATTCATTATTGATTTCTATTGTTTCAAATTTTGTTTTATAATAATAAATGTTGGAATTTGAAATATGTGAAAATATAAAAATATTTTAAACATTTTGACACTTGAAAATATACACGAGAACTCGTTTGATTCTCAAGATATATGAGTGTGTGAAGAATAATAAGGAGGGTAGTCATTTTAAACAATGGATTTTTGCTTCACTTCGAAAAAGCGGTCAATCGATAGATACGAAGAGTCATCATGGGAAACAATATTTGTCTTTATTCATCCTGAATCTTGGGACGAGAAAAGCATAAGGATCGGGGAATCAAAGAAAAGAACAAAAATTTATCTATAATGCATGACACATAATTTACTCATACTCACATGATCCATGCATCTTCATTGACATTTTACCTATACTCAATGCATTACACACGCATGAATCATTCATACCTTATCATTTGAATTGCAAGTATCATATACTTATCCTCTTTATCTACCTTCAAGATTGGACCAATTACGATCTACGCATCGGTAAACAATCCGAAGACGATCGTTCTTTATAGATTACGATCGGTAAACAAACCGAAGACAATCATTCTCATTTCTACGATCGGTAAACAAACCGAAGACAATCATTTTTTTAGATCTACGCATCGGTAACCAATCCGAAGACGATCATTTCAAATTTCTAAAGATCTACGCATCGGTAACCAATCCGAAGACGATCATTTTTTCTATAGATCTACGCATCGGTAACCAATCCGAAGACGATCATTTTTAATTTCTAAAGATCCACGCATCGGTAACCAATCCGAAGACGATCATTTTTAATTCCTATAGATCCACGCATCGGTAACCAATCCGAAGACGATCATTTTTAATTTCTATAGATCTACGCATCGGTAACCAATCCGAAGACGATCATTTTTAATTTCTATAGATCCATCGGTAACCAATCCGAAGACGATCATTTTTATTTCTGTCGATCTACGCATCGGTAACCAATCCGAAGACGAT
>PGTU02013421.1:0-18106 GCA_002896215.2 Cicer echinospermum
TAAGGAAGGAATTGCTGTAGATCCGGCTAAGATTGAGGCGGTTCTTGTTGGAAACAGCCTCAGACCGTCACTGACATACGGAGTTTTGTAGGACTGGCAGGGTACTACAGGAGGTTTATGAAGTTTTGCTATAAGATTGTGGCTCCACTGACACAATTACCAGAAAGATCACGTTCGCTTGGACGGAGAAGTGTGAAGAAACTCCAGTACTAAAGAGAAAATTGACGACTCACTGTATTGGTATTACCGCAATTCAGAAAGACCCTATGAGTTTTATTGTGATGCATCTACCAAGGTTAGATGTGTTCTGATGCAACACAGAAGCGTGGCTTATGCTCGAGGACAAATTGAAAAGATTCATGAGAGGAACTATCTACTCATGATTTGGAGCTTCGCGGTTGTTTTGCATTAAAGATCTGGAGGCATTATTTATATGGGTGCACGTTCACCGTGTTCAGCGGACCATAAAAGCTTGAAATATTTGTTGATCAGAAGGAGTTGAACATGCGCCAGAGACGGTGGATGGAGACTCTTAAGGATTTTGATTTCACACTGCAGTACCACCCTGGGAAGGCCAATGTAGTGGCTGATGCGTTGAGCAGAAGAAGTGTATCGGTGTCTTCACTAATTATGGCTAAAAGACAACAAGAGTTGTGGGAAGCTTTTTAGAGACTTGCACTTGAACGTAGAGTTTGCACCGGAATTTTGAAATTCGGAATGATTAAGATCTCGAGTGGATTACTTGAAGACATTGCGAATTCTCAGGATGACGTCTTAATTCAAGAGAAGAGGAATCTAATAGTACAAGGGAAGACGACTGAGTTCAAGATTGGGGCAGATAATGTTTTGCGGTGTAATGGTAGGATTTGTGTACCAGCCATTACAGATATGCGGAAAACGATTCTAGAAGAGGCGCATAAGAGTAAGCTGAGTATTCATCCTGGGGCAACAAAGATGTATCAGGATTTGAGGCAGAATTATTGGTGGCCAGGGATGAAGAAACATGTGGCGGAATATGTGTCCACTTGTCTAACTTGTCAGAAAGCGAAGGTGGAACATCAGCGACCTGCTGGAATGTTGCAACCTTTAGATATTCCTGAATGGAAGTGGGACAGCATTTCCATGGATTTTATAACCGGATTACCAAAGACAAGGAGAAAGAATGATTCCATATGGGTGATAGTGGATCGACTAACTAAATCTGCTCACTTTTTGCCGGTAAGGACCACCTATAAGGTAGATCAGCTAACGGAGATCTACATTGCTGAAATTGTGAGGTTACACGGGGTACCATCGAGCATTGTATCAGATCGTGATCCGAAGTTCACATCGCATTTTTGGGGAGCATTGCACGAAGCGTTGGGAACGAAGCTACGATTGAGTTCAGCTTACCACCCGCAAACGGACGGACATACTGAAAGGACGAATCAGTCCTTGGAAGATCTGTTGAGAGCATGTGTTTTAGATGATAGAGGAAGTTGGGATGATGTACTTCCGTTGATTGAGTTCACTTACAACAATAGTTTCCACGCGAGCATTGGAATGGCACCATATGAGGCTTTATATGGGCGCAAGTGTCAAACGCCCTTGTGTTGGTATAAAGACGGTGAGAATATGATTATCGGACCAGAGATGGTGCAACAGACCACAGCTAAAGTAAGGAAGATCAAGGAGAAAATGAAGACTTCACAAGATCGCCAGAAGAGTTACGCGGACAAGCGTCGCAGACTTTTGGAATTCGAACAGGGTGACCATGTATTCCTGAGAGTCACACCTACTACTGGAGTAGGTAGAGCCTTGAAATCGAAGAAGTTGACTCCTAAATTCATTGGACCATATCAGATTTCTGCACGAAATTGGGCCGGTTGCTTATCGGATTGCATTACCTCCGATACTGTCCAATATCCATGACGTGTTTCATGTGTCGCAGTTGAGGAAATATCTCGCAGATCCATCTCACGTGATCGAACCAGACACAATCCAGCTAAAGGATAACCTGTCGTTCGAAGTACCACCCGTGAGGATTGATGACAGGAAGATTAAGCGGTTGAGGACCAAGGATGTTTCGTTAGTCAAGGTGATCTGGAACCCAATTACTGGAGATGCGACTTGGAACTGGAGAGCAAGATGAGGGGACAACACCCAGAGTTATTTATCGATGCATAGTTTCGAGGACGAAACTAATTTTAGGGGGGGAGTAATGTAAGACCCATAATTTTAAAGTACCCTTTTATGTATTTTTGGTATATTTTGGATTTTGGCTCGAGGATTTTAAGCCAAAGTTAATAATATTTTGGAGCTTTATAATCAAAAACGGTATTTCGATGCCAATTAGAATTTCTCGTCGATAGATAAATTGAATTTAACTGCGGAAAATACCTTACGGTGAATTTAAGGCGTTTCGGGTGAAACGGTAATTTATAAATATCTAGATTTTGAGATATTTGTTAGTTATATTTATTATATATTTATATGTTTGCTTGGAGGGAAAAAGAAAGGAAAACTAGAAGGAAGGAAAAGGAAAAGAAAATAGTATATAAAGGAAGGAAGGAAAAAGAAGAAAGGAAAAGCAAAGGAAAGAAATAGAAAGGAAGGAAAACCTAAAAATTTTCCATCTTCTTCCCCTCTGTTAACCGTGAAACCCAAAAATTCCATCCTCCTCCATTTTTCGTTTTCGTTGCTTCCTTTTCTTCAAAACTAGTGACCCAAGGTTGGGTGAGGGTTAGACCAAGGTTTTCGTAACTCCACTCTTCCTCTTTGATTCGAAAACGAAGAAATACGGTTTTTGAGATCCAAACACAAACCCCTCCGTTTCTCCTAGATCCAAACTCATTCCTCGAAGAGATAGAAGGGAAAGTTGCTCACCTCCGTGCTACGGTGCTAGTACACTAATTTGGAAGCGGCGTTGCGAGCGAGATTTTACCGGAATTTCTCGCGGAACCCGAAACTCTCGATAAAGCTAACATTGAGGTAAGGGCTCCTTCCAAACTTCTAGCTTGCATTAGGGACTTACCTGTAGTTGTGTGGGAAGGAATTTGTTAGGGTTAAATGTATCGATTTGGGGAAAAACGAAACTAGGGTGTTATGGGTAAAAAACCTTAGAGCTAGGTCGTGTTATAGTGATGAATGGTTCGCGGTAAATGAAATTGGATGTATCTGGGGGTTATGTTGCGTGATTTGTGTTCATTGTATTTGGTGTGTTCGTACTTGATGTTTGTTAATTGGTGTGGTTGTTGTGAATTATGGTTTGAATGTGAAAGTATGTTTGAATTTGTTCTGTGGAATTTGAAAATCATTAGAGTTAAACGAGTATTAAAAATGGGGAATCTTTTAATACCTCGGTTTGCTTAATGTGTATTTGAGGAAAATGCTTAAGTTAACTGGGCGTTGAGAATGGGGAATCTCTTAATGTCTCGGTTACTTAACTATCGTTTTTTGAAAATCGTTTCGGTAAATGAGCATTAAGAATGGGGAATCTCTTAATGACTCGTTTACTGAATGTTTTGCGAGAAAATCGTTTAAGTCAAAAGTATATTAAGAATGGGGAATCTCTTAATATGACTGTTTGCTTAACGTTTCGTTTTGAAAATCATTAAGTTAAATCGGTATTAAGAACGGGGAATCTCTTAATGACTTATTTAATTAATGTTGTTTGAAAGTCGTTTAAGTTAAATGGGTATTAAAAATGGGGAATCTTTTAATATCTGCATTTGCTTAACGATCGTTGTGAATGGAGTCTGTGTATGCTCATGCATTTCATTTGGTAAATTGTGTCGACCCGTGATAGGTGACACCTTGGTAAACTGTATTGACCCGTGATAGGTTGTACATTTACGATCTACTATTTAGTAATTCGTGTTGACCCGTGATAGGTGACACCTTGGTAAACAGTACTGACCCGTGATAGGTGGTACGTTTACGAGTTACTATTTAGAAGATCGAGTTGACCCGTGATAGTGACACCATGGTAAACTGTACTGACCCGTGATAGGTGGTACATTTACGATTTACATTTTTGGCGAATTGTGCTGACCCGTGATAGGTGGCACCTAGGTAAAAAGTACTGGTCTGTGATAGGCGGTACGTTTACGGTTCCCGCTTTTTCTTTTAGTAAATCGTGTTGACCCGTGATAGGTGACACCTCGGTAAACTGTACTGACCCGTGATAGGTGGTACGTTTATGATTTTACGCATTTTAGTAAATCGTGCTGACCCGTGATAGGTGGCACCTCGGTAATTGGTACTTTGGCCTGCGATAGGCGGTACAATTATGATTTACGGCCCTTCGAGGAGGGTTTTGGTTGGAATTCCGAGTCCATGCATTTTGGCATATACGCATTGCATAGGGTGCTTGGCACACGAGTCGTGTTTGATTGAGTTTTATGATTGAGTGATTTGAATTTGATTTATCGTGTTAATTGCGTTGAAAATGCTAAGTGTTATGTGTTGATTATTGTGTGTAAGTATGATGGCTATCGAGATCCCAATTGCCGTGGTAATCGCGTAGAAATTGCTAAGTGTTAAGTGGTGAACTTGATTAGGAATGACTTAGGTTAATTCATGAATTTTTGGAAAACTGATCAGGGAAATGGATTTCCCAATCGATTGGATGGAAGACAGGGGCTTGGCCAAATGAACAAAATCGATTAGCCAATCGATTTTGTAAATCAGTTTTTTTTAAAATCCCTTTCGAAATCGATTGCCCAATCGATTAGGCCTTAAGTCAGGGGCTCAGGAACCAATCAATCGATTTACCAATCGATTGAATTCAGCCCAGGATTCTGTTTTCATTAAGAATCCCTCACCAAATCGATTAGGAAATCGATTGGCTCGAAACTAGGGGCTCAGGAACCAATCAATCGATTTACCAATATGGACTAGGGTATATGGACAGGATGATCAGATTAGGATGGTGTATATGGACTAGGGGTCCTTCTTTTTGGTTGGGAGTATTTTTAGTTTGGAAAACTGTACTTTTACTAATATTATCAGTTTGATATCATCTTTGGATGGGTTCCATGTACCAATTGATGATGTGTAAATGTTTTGGATTTATAATTGGAGAAACTTTTCCGCTGCTTGTAAATTATAATGACTCAATTATTTATCCAAAGGCATTTCCTGATTTAATTCCTTGTTCGTTTTTAATTACTTTTGAAAAAAAAGTTTACCCTCGCTTTGAAAAACGGGTGTTACAATAAGTGTTATAATATGTGTGGGAAGGTTTGGTTTGTGATTATTATTTCATTTGGGTGAAATTTGAAAACTGAGCTGAAAAAAAAAAAACGCAGAAAAAAAAATTATGGGTTTCAGCTGCATCATCTTCTTCACTTGCAATTGTTTGATCCTAAATTTCATTTGTAAATTTGTTTTTGATGTTATTTCTTCCATACAAGTCCGATTCTGGAAATTCAAAAGCCTAAGTTGATTAGAAAAATGAGAGGAATTCGCATATGCAGAGAAAAAACTGGAAATATAAGTGCTTCGAAAAAGTGATTCTGCACAAAAGCACTTTTGAAAAAAAGGCATTTTTGAAAAAAAATAATAATAATAAAAATTCCAGAATTGTTCTTAATAAATACCAAACATCTTTTGCATTCTTCTTAGCTCCTTTAGACATTGCAATTTGATTTTAAGTTCTCCCACATATTTTGATCACTTAGTTATTTAATTCTAGTTTTCCTTATTTCTTTGATAATCTACTTGAGTGTGTCTTCCTTTGGTTATATTTTTTTTGTTTGTCTTTTCAATTCTTTGGTTTTGTATTTCAAGTTCTCTTGTCATTTATTTTTTCTTCTTGACCTCTTGAATGATAACTTTCATGTGTGATTTGTCACATTTGTTTAGAGGTTTACCACAAACTTGATTGAGATTTGTTTGGTTGCTTAAAGAACTTAAAGAGTTGCATTAGGGAGTGGAAAAAGCCAAGAGTGAAAATTATAAAAAAAAAGCCATTATTGAGTGATATACACGAGTGATACATTTCTTGAGTGTAAACACTTAGTGAGTGGTGAGGGCCTTATTTTATTTTGTTCACTTGTTTTTGTTTTTTTGTTTTTCTTTTTGTCATTTATTGATTATTGTGGTATTTGTTTGTTGTGGTTGTTTAAATCATGAGTGGAACTGAACCAAACCCCCTTTCTCCTAGAACCGTTTTTCTTATGGATCGCTTTACAAAAATGTTGAATACTCAAATGAATGCTTTAAGAGAAGAGTTTGTGAATCAAAGAGATAGGAAATCTCATCATGGAAGATCTTCTCAAAATGAAGATGGTTTGAAATCGAGGGAAGTAGAGGACAAAGAGAACATGTAAGGAACCATAGAGACTTTTATGAGAGAGGGAATCATAGGAATCATGAGAGAAACCATAGAGATTGTAATGGAAATGAGAGGAGGAACCAAAGACATGATGATACATATGTCGGTGGCAAAATTAAGTTCCCTTCATTTCATGGAAAAAGTGATCCGGAAGCATATCTTGACTGGGAGCTTAAGATAGATCAATTGTTTGAAGCTCATGATATTATAGAAGATATGAGAGTTAAGTTGGCTACATTAGAGTTTAAGGATCATGCTTTACTTTGGTGGGACCAAAATGTCAAAGAAAGGAGGAGATGTGGTGCTAGGCAACTAGATGATTGGGATGAATTAAAAGCACTTTTGAGGAAGAGGTATGTACCATTGCATTATCAAAGGGAGCTACATCAAAAACTACAAAGGTTGAAACAAGGCTCCAAGAGTGTCGAGGATTATTTTAAGGACTTTGAGACTTTGGTCATTCGCTCCAACATTAGAGAAGATGACGACGCCATAATAGCTAGGTTCTTGGATGGCCTAAGCTATGAGATTAGAGATGTGGTTGAGTTGCAACACTTTATGGATATTGAGGAACTTGTTCATAAGTCATCTACCATTGAACAACAATTGAAGAGAAAAAGTACTTATAAAAAGTATTCATCTAACAAAAACTCCTCACATTGGATCAAACATAAAAGAGTTGGTGATTCTCCATTGGATTCGGTCAAAGAAGGTAAGTCTTCTAAACCTAAAGCTCAACTTCCTAGTTCTTCTTCTCATTCTTCAATTAAATGTTTTAAATGGTTTGGAAGTGGTCATATAGCATCTAATTGTCCAAATAAAAAGTCTATGATTGCAAAAGCCAAAGAGGTATATGAAAGTGATTCTTCCTTTTATTCTTACTCTTCACAATCATCTCCAAGTGAACTAGGGAGTGACTATGAATTGGCTCCCGTTGAAGGAGATCTACTCATGGTTAGAAGGCTCTTAGGTGTCCAAGTTAAGGATGATGATTCTCAAAAAGAAAATATTTTTCATACTAGTACTAGATTAGTCACAAAACTTGGCTTGAAAACCATTAAACATCCGAGGCCATATAAGCTTCAATGGCTACAGGACGATGTTGATATTTTGGTGGATAAACAACTTTTGGTAAATTTTAGCATTGGCAAATATCATTATGAAATTTTGTGTGATGTTGCGCCTATGGAGGTTGGCCATATTTTGTTAGGGCGGCCATGGCAATTTGATAGAAAAGTTCATCATGATGGTCACACTAACATTTACTCTTTTGTGCATAAAAAGCATAAAGTTTCTCTTTTACCTCTTAGTCCCAAAGAAGTTTATCTTGATCAAACTCAATGGAATCTAAAGAGGGACAAAGAGATCAAAGAACAAAAAGGAAAATATATTATGAATGCTCATGACTCAAGTAACCAAAATTCTTTACCTAGGGTCAAAAACTTATATGCTAGAGAGCATGTGGTTAGGAAAGCTTTGTTGACTAGTCAATCGGTATATTTTCTATATTGCAATGATTTATGTTTGTCTACGTCACATGATGATATTCCTCCTTCATTAAATTGTCTTTTGAAAGAGTTTGATGATGTGTTCCCTAAAGAACTTCCTCATGGCCTTCCTCCTCTTAGAGGCATAGAGCACCACATTGATTTGATTCCTAGTGCTTCTTTGCCTAATAGGCCTCCTTATAGAAGTAATCCAGAACAAACTAAAGAAATTGAAACACAAGTCTACAAACTTTTGGAAAATTGTTGGGTTCAAGAGAGTCTTAGTCCTTGTGCCATGCCGGTAATCTTAGTACCAAAGAAAGATGGCACATGGCGCATGTGCACCGATTGTCGTTCTATTAATAACATTACCATCAAATATAGACATCCTATACCTAGACTTGATGATATGTTAGATGAATTGCATGGTGCATGTGTATTTTCCAAATTTGACTTAAAAAGTGGTTATCATCAAATTCGGATTAGAGAGGGCGATGAAAGGGTAACGACTTTTAAAACCAAGTTTGGCCTTTATGAATTGTTAGTTATGCCATTTGGCCTAACTAAATCCCCTAGTACTTTCATGAGATTGATGAACCATGTTTTAAGACACTTCATTGGAAAATATGTGGTTGTTTACTTTGATGATATTCTTGTGTATAGCTTGAACATGCATGATCATATTGAGCATCTCAAGAGTGTTTTACAAGTCCTAAGAGAAGAGAAGTTGTTTGCTAACCTAGAAAAGTGCATTTTTTGCCAAAGTGAGGTTACTTTCTTAGGATTTGTAGTAAGTGCACAAGGTGTTAAAGTAGATGAAGAAAAGACTAAGGCTATAAGGGATTGGCCAACACCTAAAAGCATGAATGAGGTTAGGAGTTTCGTGGTCTTGCTAGCTTCTATAGGCGTTTTGTGCCTAATTTTAGTACTTTGGCCGCTCCTTTGAATGCGATTGTTAAGAAAAATGTTGCATTTAAGTGGGGACAAGATCAAGAAGATGCATTTGTTAATTTAAAGGAAAAATTGATGCATGCACCTTCTTGGCCTTGCCTAACTTTGCAAAAACTTTTGAAATTTAATGACCTAAATGTTAATCCAATGATACAAACACACGTATTGAATGCACAAGAATGGTTAAAAACCATTACTGGATTAGAATAAGCCTAGGGATGATGAAAATGACTTAAATATTGATCCAATTACAAAAACACTACTCGATGCACAAGATTGGTTAAAAACCCTAATTGGACTAGAATATGCCTAGGGAGGATCGAAATCACCTAAATGTTAATCCAATAAGACAAATGAACTTATTGGATGGGTAAGATTTGTAAAAAATACCCTATATGAACTAGAATAAGATTAGGGGGGGGACAAAAATGACCAAAATGTTATTCCATTGACACAAACACACCTATTGGTTGCAAACGATTGATTAAAAACCTTAATTGGACTAGAATAAGCATATGGAAGATGAAAATGACTAAATGTTAATCCAATTAGACAAACACACGTTTTGAATGCATAAGAATTATCAAAAACCCTAATTGGACTAGAATAAGTCTTTGGAGGACGAAGATGACTCAAATGTTAATCCAAGGACACAAATAAACTTATTGGATACACAAGAGTGGTTAAAAACCCAAAATGGAGTAGAATAAGCCTAGGGAGGATAAAAAGGACCTAATATTAATCCAATGACACATACAAACCTATTGGTTGCAGAAGATTGGTTAAAAACCCTAAATAGACTAGAATAATCATAGGGAGCACAAAAATGACCTAAATGTTAATCCAATGAGGCAAAAAAAAAAACTTATTGGATGCACAATATTGGTTAAAAACCCTAAATAAAGTAGAATAAGCTTAGGGTGTACGAAAATGACCTAAATGTTAATCCAATGAGACAAACACACCTATTGGTTACACAATATTGGTTAAAAACACCAATTGGACAAGAATAACCCTATGGATGACGAAAATGACGTCAATGATAATCCAACGACACAAAAACAGGTATTGAATGCACAAGAATGGTTAAAAACCCTAATTTGAATAGAATAAGTCTAAGGAGGAAGAAAATGACCAAAATTTTAATCCAATGACAGAAATGAAATTATTGGATGCACAAGATTGGTTTAAAACCCTAATTGGACTAGAATAAGCTTAGGGAGGAAGAAAACAACCTAAATGTTAATCCAATGACACAAGATTTGTTAAAAACCCTAATTGGAATAGAATAAACTTTGGGAGTACGAAAATGACCTAAATGTTAATCCAATGACACAAATGACATAAATGTTAATTAAATGACACAAAACACCTATTGGTTGCACAATGTAGGTTAAAAACCCTAATTGACTAGAATAAGCATATGGTGGACGAAAATGACATAAATGTTAATCCAATGACACAAGTTAACTTATTGGATGCACAAGATTGTTTAAAAACCCTAAATGAACTAGAATAAGCTTAGGGAGGACGAAAATGACCTAAATGTTAATCCAATGACACAAACACACCTAGTGGTTTCACAAGATTGGTTAAAAACCATAATTGGATTACAATAAGCCTAGTAAGGACAAAAATGACTTAAATATTAATCTAATGACACAAGCACACCTATTGGATGCACAAGATTGGTTACACACCCCAAATGGACTAGAATAACCCTAGGGAGGAAGAAAATGACCTAAATATTAATACAATGACACATATGAACTTATTGGATGCACAAGATTGGTTAAAACCCCTAATTGGACTACATTAAGCTTAGGGAGGACGAAATTGAGCTAGCTGTTATTCCAACGACACAAAAGAACTTATTGGATGCACAAGATTGGTTATAAACCATAAATGAACAAGAATAAGCTTAAGGAGGATGAAAATGACCTAAATGATAATGCAATGATACAAACCCACCTATTGGTTGCACAAGATTGGTTAAAAACCCCAATTGGACAAGAATAAGCTGAAGGAGGACGAAAAAGACCTAAATTTGTTATTCCGTTGATACAAATGACTAAATGTACTATAATAAGCTTAGGGAGGACAAAAATGACTAAATGTTAATCCAATGAAACAAACACCCGTATTGAATGCAAAAGAATGGTTAAAAACCCTAATTGGACTAGAATAAACCTAGGGAGGACGAAAATGAACTAAATATTCATCTAATGACACAAACACACCTATTGGATTCACAAGATTGGTTAAAAACCCCAAATGGACTACAATAAGCCTAGGGAGGTCGAAAATTTCCTAAATGTTAATACAATGACACAAATGAACTTATTGGATGCACAAGATTGGTAAAAACCATAAATGAACCAGAATAAGCTTAGGGAGAACGAAAATGACCTAAATGTTATTCCAATGAAACAAACACACGTATTGGATACACAAGATTGGTTAAAAACCCTAATTCGACTAGAATAAACCTTGGTAGAACGAAAATATCCTAAATGTTATCCAATGACACAAATGAACTTATTGGATGCAGAAAATTGGTTAAAAACCCTAAATGGATTAGAATAAGCTTAGGACGACAAAATGACCTAAATGTTAATCCAAAGACACAAACACACCTATTGGTTGCACAACATTGGTTAAAAACCCTAATTGGACTAGAATAAGCATAGGGAGGACGAAAATGAAAAATAATGACCTAAATGATCTAATGACACAAACACAAATGAAAAATAACCAGTTGGACTAGAATGTTAATCCAATGAAAATAACATACGTATTGGACCCATAGGGAGGACACAAATGAAAAATAACCATTTGGACTAGAATAAGACTAGGGAGGATGAAAATGACCTAAATGTTAATCTAATTACACAAACACACTTATTGGATGCACAAGATTGGTTAAAAAACCCAAATGGACTAGAATAAGCCTAGAGAGGACGAAAATGATCTAAATGTTGATCCAATGACAAAAATGAACTTATTGGATGCACAAGATTGGTTAAACACCTTTATGGCACTAGAATAACCATGAGGAGGATGAAAATGACTTAAATGCTAGTCCAATGAAAATAACATACGTATTGGACGCACAATATTGGTAAAACACCCTAATTGGACTAAATAAGCCTATGGAGGAAGAAAAAGACCAAAATGTTAATCCAATAAGCCAAATACAAGTATTGGATGCAAAAGATTGGTTAAAAACTGTAACACCCCGATTTTCAAAGGGACGGTGTATTTTTTTTTTTAAAAGAAATTAAAATAAAACAGAGAAATAAATAAGGTAATACCTTTGGATAAATAATTAAGTCATTATAATTTACAAGCAGCGGAAAAGTTTCTCAAAATATGAATCCAAAATATTTACAAATCAAAAGTGGTACATGTAACCCACCGAAGATAACATGTCGAGCTAACAATATTAGTAAATATACAGTTTTCTAGTTCAAAATAACGTAATCCAAAAAATCATAAGTTCCCTCTATGTCATCCTAATCTGATCATTCTTAAAAAAAAACTATAGCTATACACCCTGAATGATCTCACGCGCCCGTGAGATCCTCCTAACATAGCTCCAGTCAAGCAATCCCATCCACATTCCCTCCGTAGGGTACGACCCGGTAGGATTGTCCTGGCTCTCATCTGAGGGCAAAGCCCAGATTTCACACAATAGTTGTAAAGGTCACCAACCGAAATTAACAGTTAACACATAATATAATAAGTTTTTAAATGCATTAAAATAACCTTTCAACTAAGCATGCACTTAAAGGATTTCCATATGCTAAAATTTCATGTAACACTTGCCAAATAAAATGAAATCAAAATAAGGTTCTCAATTCAACAAGTAATACATAACTAACCAAGACATTGATAAGTCAATTGAGCAATCTGTTATCTAACTCAAAATAAGAATTTCTACTAAGCCAATCGATTTCCAAATCGACTTCCTGAAGGAATTTAGTGAAATTTGAACGCTGTCAATCGATTGAATGAATGACTGTGCCCCGGTATTAATGCCAATCGATTTCCAAGTCGATTTTGTCAGTTTTGTTGTGTTCATGTCTTTCTGCCATATCGATTTCCAAATCGATTTTCTTAAAAGGTTTTGAAAAACATATTTATACAATCGATTGGCAAATCGATTATGTCAAATTAGCGAAGTCCCTGTAACTCATCCAATCGATTGGGAAATCGATTTCCCTGCATATTCTTCCAAAAATACATAAACTAACTCAATCACATTCATACACAATTCCTCATCTTAACACTTAGCAAGTCCCACACGATCACCACGACAAATTGAGTTTCGAAAGTTTTTACAACCCATCACTCTTACACACAATAATCAATTCATAACACTTAGCAATTTTAACACAATTACCACGACAACTCAAATTCAAAACACTCAATCATAAACTTGAATCAAACACGACTCGCGTGCCAAGCACCCTAATGCGATGCGTATATGCAAAATTCATGGACTCGGAATTTCCAAACCCAAACCCTCCTCGAAGGGCCTAAATCATAATTGTACCGCCTATCGCAGGCCAAAGTACAATTACTGAGTTGCTACCTATCACGGGTCAGCACGATTTACTAAAAAGCGTAAATCATAAACATACCACCTATCACGGGTCAGTATGTTTACCGAGGTGCCACCTATCACGGTCAACACGATTACTTAAAAGAAAAACGTAAATGGTAAATGTCCGCCTATCACAGGCCAAAGTACTATTTACCGACCGGTGCCACCTATCACGGTCAGCACAATTTACCAAACATAAATCGTAAACGTACCGCCTATCACGGTCAGTACTGTTTACCGAGGTGCCACCTATCACGGGTCAGCACGATTTACCAAAATGAAATGCATGAGCATACACAGACTCCATCCACCACAATCGTTAAGAAAATGCAGATATTAAAAAATTCCCCATTTTTAATACTCATTTAACTTAAAATATTTTCACAACAAACATTAAGCAAACAGAAATATTAAGAGATTCCCCATTCTTAATACTCTTTTAACTTAAACGATTTTCCAAAACAACATTAAGTAAACAAGACATTAAGAGATTCCCCATTCTTAATACTCATTTAACTTAAACAATTTTCGAAAACAACATTAAGTAAACCGAGATATTAAAACATTCCCCATTTTTAATACTCGTTTAACTCTAATGGTTTTCACGCCAACATTAAGTAAACGTAGACATTAAGAGATTCCCCATTCTTAATACTCGTTTAACTCTAATGGTTTTCATATTCCACACAAAACAAACCCAAACCTATTAACAGATCCAAACCACAACTCACGCCAAAACACATCAATTCATTTCTCCACAAAATCCAACCATATTAATTAAGAACACGTCGAATACGACGAACACAAATCAACACAATCCACCACTCAAACACAACAAGTTTCATTTACTCAAAATCATACATAAATGAGTTTAAATTCATTTTCCACGAAACATTCATCAATATAACCCAAACCTAACTCTAAGATTTTACCCATAAAGCCTTAGATTCATTTTCCCCCAAATCAATACTCAAACCTTAACAAAGATCTCTTCCACACAACCACAGATAAGTCCCTAAATGCAAACTAGAAGTTTGGAAGGAGCCCTTACCTTCACGTTAGCTTTCACGTTCGATTACTGTACCGCGAGTAAATCCGGTAAAAAATCTCCCGCTCGCAACGTCGCCTCCAAGTTGGTTCCCTAGCACCGTAAGCGTGGTAGTGAGCAACTTTCCCTTCTATCTCTTCGCGAAACGAAGCTTTAGATCTAGATGAAACGGGGAGGTGTGTGTTTTTACGGTTTTGAATCCCTAACACCGTTTTCTTTTTTTCGAATCAAAACAAGAAGAGTGAAGTTGAGAAATCCTTGTCCTATCACCCACCAAGCCTTGGGTTCTATTCTTGAACAAAAAGGAAGCAAGGAAAACGAAAAATGAAAGAAGATGGAAGAAAATGGAAGAATGGGGTCACGCGAGGAAGAAGATGATTTTGATTCTTTTCTTTCTTTCCCTTTTCCTTTCTTTCTTTTCCTTCCTTTCTATTTCTTTTCTTTCTTTTTCCTTCTCTTTCCCTCCACACAAACATATATATGTATTTATATAATATTTTGCTTTTAACAAATATCTCCAAATCTAGATATTTATTAAAATTACCATTTCACCCATAAGGCATTAAATTCTCCGTAAAGAATTCACCGCACTTAATTTAATTTATTTATCGACAAGTAATTTTTTATCGGCATCAAAATATCTTTTTGATTATATAAACTCCAAAATATTAATAACTTTGGCTAAAAAGTCTCCGTGCCAAAATCCAAAATACACAAAAAAATACATAAAGTATACTTTAAAATTATAGGTCTTACATTACCACCCCCCTAAAATTAGTTTCGTCCTCGAAACTATGCGTCGATAAATAACTCTAGGTGTTGTTCTCTCATCTTGCTCTCCAGTTCCCAAGTCGCATCTCCAGTAATTGGGTTCCAAATCACATTGACCAATGAAACATCCTTGGTCCTCAATCGCTTAATCTTCCTGTTATCAATTCTCACAGGTGGTACTTCGAATGACAAGTTATCCTTCAGTTGGATTGTGTTTGGTTCGATCACATGAGATGGATCTGCAAGATATTTCCTCAACTGTGACACATGAAACACGTCATGAATATTGGACAGTATCGGAGGCAATGCAATCCGATAAGCAACAGACCCAATTGGTGCGGAAATCTGATATGGTCCAATGAATTTCGGAGTCAACTTCTTCGATTTCAAGGTTCTACCTACTCCAGTAGTGGGTGTGACTCTCAGAAATACATGGTCGCCCTGTTCGAATTCTAAAAGTCTGCGACGCTTGTCCGCGTAACTCTTATGACGATCCTGTGAAGTCTTCATTTTCTCGTTGATCTTCTTTACTTTAGTTGTGGTCTGTTGCACCATCTCCTGTCCGACAATCATATTTTCACCATCCTTATACCAATACAAGGGCGTTTGACACTTGCACCCATATAAAGCCTCATACGGTGCCATTCCAATACTTGCGTGGAAACTATTGTTGTAGGTGAACTCAATCAACGGATGTACATCATTCCAACTTCCTCTATCATCCAATACACATGCTCTCAATAGATCTTCGAGGGACTGATTTGTCCTTTCAGTCTGACCGTCCGTTTGTGGATGGTAAGCTGAACTCAATCGTAGCTTTGTTCCCAACGCTTCGTGCAATGCTCCCCAAAAATGTGATGTGTGTTGATATCAGTGACCTCGCAATAACAGAAAATTTATCAGTTTTCGTTACAAAATTAATCAGTATCAAGTGCACAGCGGAATTTAAATTTTGAGGCATGCAAAGTTAGCAATATAGAAAATTAAAGAGAGAGAGTTAGAGAAGAAGACTCAGAAATTTATCCTGGTTCGGTTGTCAACGACAACCTACGTCCAGTCCTGAAAATCCAACCGGATTTCAGATTTTCTTCTCCTTCAATAGAAAGAATCAATTACAAAGATTTTCCAGTTTCCTCCCTGAAATCTATCAATCTCTAATTATGTCTTTCCTATTGAATACCCTCTGATCCTTGTAGACACTCAGCAGCCTATCACAGAATCAAAGTACGACTCTTTCTTGTTGAGCCCTCTCAACCAAGAAAGTAGCCACCAGTTTCAAGCTGGCTTTTCTTGCGTCCTATTCCTTTCAAAGATTTATTACAGAATGAATAAAAGATGTAAAACAAAAGAGTCTTCAATCTTTATGAATGTTGCTCCTCACGAATCTGTATACTCAAGGATTGTTCATGAGCACATTTATCATTTCTCTTAGATTGTCAACAAAACGTATTGAAATCTGTAATCACAATTACGAAGTTGTTAGTTTGTTGTTATGAACAGTTAAGAGCATTATGAGAAATTATGAAAGTTATGAATTGTTATATGAATAAAGATTGAAAGACAGTTTATATAGTTTCTGAAAAACCAACTACGAAATCGATTTCCCAATCGATTTTGTAAAGTTATAAAAAGTGCTAAATCGATTTGCCAATCGATTATCGCGAGTCTTGTTTTTCTTTTAATCTTGAAACTATACAAGCTAATCGATTTACCAATCGATTCTTTAAAAGCAACACTTTTCAGTAGAACATGTCCAGACTTGTATAAATCGATTTCCTAATCGATTTCTGGGAACTGTTTCAATAAAAGTAATTTCAATCGATTACTCAATCGATTTGCCAAATCTCAGAGTCGATGTATAAAAACACAGAGTCGATTTGGTCACAATCTCAGAGTTCACTGTGTTTTCAAAAAGTTTATTTCAATCGATTTGCCAATCGATTGTGTTCAAAACAGTGGCTCAGTTTTTTGATGTCAATCGATTTGTCAATCGATTGGATTCAAAAACAGTGACTCAGTTATTTGATGTCAATCGATTTGCCAATCGATTGGTTTCAAAACAGTGACTCAGTTTTTAATGTCAATCGATGTGCCAAATCGATTTAATTCAAAACAGTGACTCAGTTATTTGATGTCAATCGATTTGCCAATCGATTGGATTCAAAACAGTGACTCAGTTATTTGATGTCAATCTACTTGTCAATCGCTTTGGTAGCATGTTCCTGAAAAGTTCTTACCTGGTGTTTAGTTCAATCGATTTCCCAATCGATTGCAACCAAACTATATCAGAATTGAAAATTTCAACAATAGATTGTCCAATCGATTGTATTTGTCACAGGTGAGGTCATTTTTCAAATGATACTTTGTCAATCGATTTGCCAATCGATTCCCTCAGCACTGGAGTGCTACTGTGACTTATCCAATCGATTTACCAATCGATGTGTTACCATCAGGTTTAATTTGTGAAATGTTAAATCGATTTCCCAATCGATTACTCTCCAAATCAGAGTGCACTGACTTGTGCAGTTTTCCATTTAATTAAGCTAATCGATGCCTAATCGATTTCACCATAACACACCTTAAGATTCCTACACCCATTGTTATGAAATCGATTTCCCAATCGATTTACATTAGTCAGAATTCAAATTGTTGGTTCTTGTGTTCCAAGCAATTTTGATCCAAGTGTGTAGGATTGGATTATGGTTCCTGAAATCTTGCTCAATTAAAACTGTTAGATTTATCATGTATTGTATGAAACATTGTTGAAAATTATTAATTATGTCAAAATTAGGAATCAAAGGATCAAAATCCAACAATCTCCCCTTTTTGAGCATTAATTTGACAATTCATACAATTTGTAACTTGAGCAATTTCAGACATATTATTAACTTCATTTAATAGCATCATAAAATTATTGTTGT
>PGTU02013423.1:0-12715 GCA_002896215.2 Cicer echinospermum
AATATTTCTAAGTACTCAATAATACAGATAAAATTTAAGTTTAAACAAGAAATATATCTACAAAACATATATATCTATCACATGATAATATTCCTACAAGACATATATCTTTCACATTCCCAAAAAGTTCACTTGTCATGAGTTCTCCAACATTTGTTCCAATCTCTTCTCCACGGCCAAGACCTAACATGCCAAGATCCTAAACCCCTGCAATCTTTGATGTAAAACTAACACACTTGTGGGAAGAAAGTGATATTGAACTTTTCTATATGCAGAACAATTTTTGGATAAAACAAGTTTTACGTAAAATAATTTAATTAAACCCTCTTGCAAAATAGTTACTGTTTTCCCAATCCAATAGATATGTATGTTGTAAGAACACAGATGACAACTGCTTGCAAATAGTTTAGCTACAAACCAGATTCATAGAAAGGAAGCCATTTACCTTTTTGAAGTCAGTCAAGGTCATATAGAGGACATTTCGCATGGTATGGTACTGTTAAGTTATTGAAGTTAGACAAAATCAATACAAGAAAAGATAAAAATGTAACCTTACTGTAAATAATATATGAATCAGTATCATAAAACATATATATTTTATTAGTATTCCAGTATAACTATATAAGAAAAGGGATCCATAATCAGAAATGGGAAAACCACTAATTTACATGTTTAATGTGACCTAACATCAAAGCCCTTCTTTCAACAGTAAAACTAACTTGTGACAAGTGAGAGCGTGCAACCTCAACTGCATTGGCAGACCATGACTTCCCAAGGGATTTTCTGACAATAAACCTCAAAGTCATGACTGGTAACAATCCTAACAATGCTATTAAGTAGCTAGCAGCAACAGCTAGAATTTGTGATCTAAAATCGCATTAACCATTAGTCATTTCCAATAACATACATAATTTTTAAATGAAAATTGTCATTAGTTAGCTTTGATGATAAGTTGATAACTGTTACCAACAAGAGATACATAATTACCAATTTTTTATACGAAATTTATGTGAAGATTAAACTTAAAATTGTTGTATGTGTAAATTGATCAAAATACTGCTTTAATTTAATCAATCCATCACAGTACCTTAAGCAAAAGAAATGAAATTAAATCAAATGTGCATATTAGTGTGCAATTGGTACCAAACCTAATATTTTTGTTGAAGAATCGAGAGAAATTAGATTTTATTCTCTTTTATTTTATATTATTATGTTTATTTTTATTCTATCATTATTACTCAGTTTTACTATTGTAATTTCTTTTCCTATATAAACAGCTTAGGGCTGTAATAATAAAACATGAAAGTATTTTGTCTTTTACTTTCTTCATGGTATCAAGAGCTCTGGTTAGGGTTTGGCGCTCTAACCAACTGAGCTAAACCTAATGGCACACAATACCCCATGGAAGGTAGCCCTTATGGGTAGCGGCGACAACGACGATGGTTTGGCAAAAAAATCAGACGTAGTCAACAACCCTGACAATTTAGACAGCGCCATAAGTGGCGGTGGCAGCGACCTAAGCAGCAGAATGGTTCTTCAACTTTTTTTGGCCATGAGGGAACTTCTAATACCCTCAAGGTTGAAATCCAGAAACTAAATGGAAAAATTATGTCGAATGGTCCCAAACCGCAAGATTGATTTTAGACGGTAAGGGAATAATATGGTTTCCTACAGGAGAGGTGCAAATCCTGCCACAACTGATCCAAAATCACGGGTTTTGGAAATCTGAGAACTCTGTTATTATTGCTTGGTTGCTTAGTAATATGGAATCAACAATCAGAAAAAACTTTTATGTTTTTGCCTACTGCCAAGGAAGTTTGGGAGGCTGTCAAAGAAACATATTCTGATATTCAGAATTCTTCTCAAATTTTCGATCTCAAATCACGATTGTGGCATACCAAACAAGGAGATAGAGATGTCACTACCTATTACAATGAGTTGATGACACTATGGCAAGAATTGGATCTCTGCTATGATGATCATTGGAAGTGTTGTGAGGACAGTGTTCTGTTTCTTAAGAGACAGGAGAACGACCGTGTATTCATGTTCTTGGTTGGGCTTAATAAGCGGCTTGATGAAGTCCGAGGCAGAATATTGGGAAAAATCCATTGCCATCACTTCGGGAAGCATTCTCAGAAGTTAGAAGAGAAGAGGCGAGACAAGGTGTTATGATGGGTAAGGTCACCTTCTGTTGGTGAAGGTTGAAAGCTCTGCCCTAGTCACAAAAAATAAGACGGAAAGAGCGTTGCAAGAAACCATGGTGCGAACATTGCAAACGTCAGGGCACACACGTGATACATGTTGGAAGCTCCATGAAAACTCTCTAAATTGGAAGAAAAAAGAAAGAAACGAAGGTCATGCGCTCCAAGCTGGTACATCTGATCAAGAGAAGCAGTCTCCTTCAAGCCCATCTCCTTTCACCAAGGAACAGTTAGATCAATTGTACAAACTTCTTGAGTCTCAAACTTCTTCTTGCTCTATAGCTCAGAGAGGTAATTTTTCAAATATTGCTCTACTTAGTGTCACTCCCACCATACTTGGATTATTGATTCTGGTGCTACTGATCATATGACTGGGGGAGTCGAGTCTATTTTCTTCTTATAGCCTTGTGCAGGTAACCACAAATTAAAATTGCAGATGGCTCTCTTTCAGCCATTGCAGGGAAAGGTCTGTTTTTCTGTCACCTAAGTTAACCTTAAAAGATGTCTTACATGTTCCTAATTTATCATGTAATCTATTATCCATTACTAAATTAACAAAGGATATAAATTGTCAAAAGCTAACTTCTTTCATTCTCATTGCACTTTTTAAGGATTTGAGCACGGGAAAAGATGATTGGCAATGCTAAGGAGAGTGGAGGATCTATTATCTTGACAATGACTCGACTTCAAAGACCAACAAAAAACAAGTACCTGCTTTGAATCTATTTTTGTTTCTTCTAATAATGATGATATTATGTTATGCATTTACGTTAGGACATCCTAGTTTTCCGTATTTGAAACATTTGTTTCCTAAATTATTTTCTAAGAAGGATCCATCTTTATTTCATTGTGAAACTTGTGAATTTGCTAAACATCACCGTTTCTCTTTTTCTGCACAACCATATAAACAATCAAAACCGTTTGCAGTTATTCAAAGTGATGTTTGGGGTCTAATAGAATAAACACATTTCTAATAAAAAATGGTTTATAACTTTTATTGATGATCATACTAGAATTTGTTGGGTTTATTTATTGAAAGAAAAATCGGAAGTTGGACAGGTTGTCAAAAATTTCTTTAAAATGGTGCACACTCAATACCAAACAAATATTCAAGTCTTCAGAAGTGACAATGGTAAAAGAATATTTTAATATACTTTTGTCCGATTTTTTTCTTGCAAATGGGGTTGTTCATCAAAGTTCTTGTGTTAATACACCCCAACAAAATGAAATTGCAGAGAGAAAGAATAGGCATCTCCTTGAGGTTGCTAGAGCTTTACTATTTGCAAATAAGGTTTCCAAAATATTTGTGGGGTGAAGCTGTTTTAACTGCATCATATTTAATCAATCGAATGCCATCTAAAGTTTTAGATTTTCATACACCTCTTGATGTTTTTCAAATTATTTTCCATTGACTAGTGTCTCTGCTGATTTGCCACTAAAGTTTTTTGGTTGCACTGCTTTTGTTCATGAACATAAACACCTTGACAAACTCGATCCACGAGCAATAAAATGTGTGTTTACCGGTTACTCTCCAACTCAGAAGGGGTATCGGTGTTTTGAACCAAAATCAAAAAGAATTTTTGTAACCATGGATGTTACTTTTGTTGAAAATCAAACCATTTTTTAGTGACATTCATCTTCAGGGGGAAATTTTAAGGAAGATTCATCTTTACTTTTGAAAACATCATTACTTTAAGTGATATAGTGTCGTCACAAAATTCTAAGACTTATATTGATGCACCAAAAGAAAATGCCCAAGAATCCATATTGAAACTCAATCCACTTATGAATGAGGTTTCGACAGATTTGGTGGCGACAATTTCAAATGAAAATCACAATGATCAAATTCTTGATCTCAATAATAATAAAGGACCACCTGAAATGCCACAACATAATGACTCAGATAAAGAGACACAAAGCAGGTTTACTACAATTGACCCTACTTGGAAGGGAAATGTCTTTGAAAGAAGAAACCATAAACAGAGAAATGAAGGACCCATTCTCCGACCCTTCCAAGATTCTGAACCAATAGATAATCCAAACACATCATCTTGATACAGGTAAGTCTTCTTCTATTCTTAAGAGTCATGTCGAGTATCCTGATTTAGACTTCCTATTGCAATTAGAAAACCTATTAGATCATGCACTAAATATCCTTTGTCTAATTATGTGTCATACTCAAAATTGTTCTTCTTCATTTGCTGCATTTACCTCTAAGTTGTCTACTGTAGAAATTCCAAAAAATATACAGGAGGCTCTAAAAATTCCAAAGTGGAAAGAAGCTGTTCTTGAGGAGATGAGAGCTCTTGAGAAGAATCAAACTTGGAGAGTCATGACATTACTACAGGAAAGAATACTGTTGGCTGTAAATGGGTATTTACTGTGAAATATAATTCTGATAACACAGTTGAAAAGATACAAGGCACGCTTGGTTGCTAAAGGGTTTACTCAGACATATGGCATTGATTACTCAGAGACTTTTGCTCCCGTTGCCAAATTAAACACTATTAGAGTTCTCTTGTCCTTGCAGTGAATTTAGATTGGTCTCTTAACCAACTTGATGTAAAGAATGCTTTTCTGAATGGTGATTTGGAGGAGGAAGTATACATGGATAGCCCACCTGGCTTTGAAGATAAATTTGGTTCAAATGTGTGCAAACTTCAAAAATCCCTTTATGGTCTCAAGCAATCTCCAAGGGCTTGGTTTGAAAAATTCACTCAGTCGGTCAAAAGGCAAGGATATATGCAGGGACAATCAGACCATACTCTGTTCATGAAGTTCTCTAATGTTTGGTAAAAATTTCAATTTTAATTGTATATGTAGATGATATTATTCTCACAGGAGATGACATTGTTTGAGATGGAAAGATTGAAGAAAAATTTGACTAAAGAATTTGAGATCAAAGATTTAGGCGCGCTTAAATATTTTCTTGGTATGGAAGTTGCTCGCTCAAAGAAGGGAATTGTTGTTTCTCAAAGAAAATACATCCTAGATCTCTTGGAAGAAACTGGGATGAGTGGGTGTAGACCAGTAGATACTCCTATGGAATTAAATGCTAAACTTTGGGAGAAAGGCAGTGTTCCTGTTGAGATTGGAAGATACCAGAGGTTAGTCGGCAAACTTATTTATCTAGCCCACACTAGACCTGACATCGCTTTCTCTGTGAGTGTTGTAAGTCAATTCATGCATTCTCCCTATGAAGAACACGTTGGAGGCAGTTTATCGAATCTTAAGGTACTTGAAATCCAATCCTGGAAAGGGTTTGTGCTTCAAGAAAACTAATGACAGAGAGAAGTCTCTATATTTACAGATGCTGATTGGGCAGGATCAATTTACTGATAGAAAATCCACCACTGGATATTGTGCCTATGTTTGGGGAAATTTAGTTACTTGGAGAAGTAAGAAACAAGGGGTTGTTACTCGAAGCAGTGCAGAAGCTGAATTCAGAGCAATGGCTCAAGGAATCTGTGAACTTTTATGGATTCGTAAACTTTTGGATGAACTGAAAATGAAAGTTGACTCACCCTTAAAATTGTTCTGTGATAGCAAAGCAGCAATAAGTATAGCTCACAACCCTGTACAACATGATAGAACTAAGCATATTGAGATTGACCGCCATTTCATAAAAGAAAAAATTGATGCTGGAGTTATATGTCTGCCATTTGTGACTTCCAACCAGCAAACTGCTGATATCTTGACAAAAAGTTTGGCAAGACCCAATTTTGAGCGACTTATAGCCAAGTTTGGGCATGACAGATATCTATGCACCAACTTGAGGGGGGGTGTTGAAGAATCGAGAGAAATTAGATTTTATTCTCTTTTATTTTATATTATTATGTTTATTTTTATTCTATCATTATTACTCAGTTTTACTATTGTAATTTCTTTTCCTATATAAGCAGCTTAGGGCTGTAATAATAAAACATGAAAGTATTTTGTCTTTTACTTTCTTCAATTTTGACAGCAAAATCCAAAGACAAAAACAACAAACAACAAACTCCAAATTATTTTTCAACTGCAAAATAAAGACAACAGGGAGTTTAACCAAATCAGGTTGCAGACATTCACACTTTGAGAGACAAGATAGGTAGAAAAGGTTTTGTTGAATATGATTTCACAAGGTTGTTCTAATGACATGGAACATTCATCGTTGAGTAGGGAAAAAAAAGATAAACATACACCTCAAAATTACAAAGATAAACACAGTAAAAACCATAGGGAAACAAAATACTGTTTTAATCAAGAATAAAATTAGGGTTTAATTCAAAGAGAAACAAAAGAGGGTAGTATCTTGCAGTAAGAAGATAGGGTTACCTGGAGCAAAGAGCAAAGGGCAACCTGATTTACTAATAATAAGAAACGGGTTGAGATAGGCGACATGTAGCTTGCTTCCAAGCCGACCCGGCCGAGAGGAATCAAGAGATCTTTGACGGTGCTGACTTTCTCGAGTGATGGAAGAAGGTGCCCAAAAGTGACAAGTAGTCGCGGTCGAAGCTTGGCTCTAGGCGATAGGCTAGCAGTAATCTTGGTTATAGTGAGTTTAGAACGATTTGGAGAATAAAGATTTGGGGGAGAGTTTAGAGAGAGCGCGAGACATGGGAGAAAGAAGGAGACTAAGAAAATGAAAGGAATAGGTGAGATTTCATTAAAAAAACCATATAAAACCCCTATTTTTAAAAGAAACAAAAAATTGGATTGGTCTCTAAAATCGGTCGCTAATAAATTAGTCTCTAAATCGGTCGCTAATAAATTAGTCGCTAAATCGGTCGCTAATACATTAGTCTCTAAATCGGTCTCTAAAAATATATTTTTGACAACAAGTACAATTTCATTAAAAGACCATACAAAATCCTATTTTTAAAATAAATAAAAAGAAAAGAAGAAGGAGAACGGTAGTATCCTTTGAGTTGTTTATGGTAGTGTGAAATATGTTTTGGCATTATCATATTTTTTATATTTTAATATTATCATATTTTTAAGCATACGTTTGGGTGTATTTTAAAATAATCTTTTTTTTTTATGATATGTATTTGTTTTTAAATAAAAAATATTTAATTTCTAAATTGGTCGTTAAATTTATTTTTTTTAGATATAGAGATTCAGAAAAATCTAGTTTTAAAAGAAGAAAAAAAGATTTTGATTGGTCTCTAAATCGGTCGCTAATAAATTGGTTTCTGAATCGGTCGCTAAAATATATTTGTGACTACTTTAGAGACACATTTAGTTTTAGTTAACTATTATAAATATTTTGTCTACAAAAATTATTTCACATTTTTCTTTTTTTATTAATAAAGAAAATTAAATTATGTAATTAAAAATAGTTAGTGACCGATTTAGTGATAAAATAATATTTTGTTTTAAGATTTAAAATTTCAGTCTTTACTTTGGTCGCTAGTGTGAAAGATAAATTTTCTATTAGTAATATTTAGCGACTGAATTTTTTGTCACTAAAATTCAGTTGCGATTTCAGTCACTAAATTTCATTAGCGACCGATTTAGTGACGAAAAAATATTTAGTTTCTAAATTCAAAATTATGGTCTCTATTTCGGTCGCTGGTGTGACTGAAAATATTCGGTCTTCTAAATCGGTCACTATAGGCGAAAATTCTAGTAGTGATATTCACCACCTAAATCACAACGAAAGCACTTTTATAAACATAATTATGTTGAGTTTTGACCATTGCACGAAACATACATAATAAAATGTCAAAAAATTCAGACCGATTTTTCATAAGATAAACCAAACAATAACGAGTGTAATTATCAATAAATGAAAACATAATATCTAGATCCACATTTGGTGAGAACCGGTGATGGACCCCAACATCAGAGTGAATTAAATCAAATGAGGCATATGAAACGGGAAACACTTTTACTAAATGGTAAAACTTGAAGTTTAGCAAGTTTTAACAACCACAACAATCTGAGATATCACAGGTTTGTAAATTTCCTAAGGCTCCAGTAGAAGCCAAATATTTTAATCTAGAAGCAGAAACATGTCCAAGACGAGAATGCCATAAATAAAAACTAGAAGATAAGCAAATTCAAGCGAAAACTAGATAATAAGTCAGCAGTAGTTGTTGATAGCTGCAGTATCTGGGAGTTGCAGGTCATCCAAACATAAAGTCCCCCTTGTCTATGACTTGTCCCAATCAGCCTCCTGGAATGTATGGATCCTGCATACAACAAGAAGTGGTAAGAAAACATAACCGAATAACCGAGATCACACATTTGACTAACATAAAACAAGACTCAAAGTAAGATTAGAAATATAATAAACATCATAAAGAGACATGTTAGGTGTGGAGACAGAAATCAACACCTGCTAGTGGCACTAGGAGTGCCATCAGGCAGTCATAATCGGCACAAACGAGACATGTTTCACAGACACGAAAGATTTATCATCGCATGTCATATAATGAGATGCTCCCGAATCAAGAATCCATATGGAAGGAGATATAACTGACATACCAGAGGAGCTCAAATCTGTAGAAGAGGTGGGAAGACATGGCATGTGATTGAGTGATAAGAAGTTTTTGAAGCTGTTCTGCAATATTAGATATTTGGAAAGCAGTCTCAGATGAGTATACAAAACCAAAGCCAATGGTAGGAGGAGCAGAGCAGCAACTACATTGGACGATGCCCCCTAAAATTACTTCTTATGTGCTTTCCCAATTTTCGGACAATGTAACTTGAAGAGAATCGTCTCCTAGCACCATCTCATAACAAATAAGTGACAGGATAGACTGCGACAACACAATCACTGAGACCAAAATAATTAGTGGATAATCTAGTGTTGTGCGAGCAATGATTTCTCCCTCCAGACGTCGTTTCACGATCCCGACTGTTGAAGACGAAGACCTGAATGCTGCGAACCTACTGGCCAAATTTGCCCAATCCAACGGTTAACGAGATGCACAATCGAGGTTTTTGTGTGAGACTGATTTTAACAAATATCGAGAATAGGGTTATTCTCTTTTTTTCTTTTGGTGGTTGTCTTTCCTATCAAATGCCGTCTCTCTCTTCTTTATCGTAGATCCCAAAATCAACCAAGCTCTATATCATGTTAACAATGAACAAGAGGAAGAAGAGAGACAAACCACTCTAGGGTTCTAATAATATAGAATGAACCAAACTTGAGTTAATATAGGGTTACAATGAGTACATATTCAAAAGAATAGAATAACATTATCTAGTCTGTAATACCCTTACTCCTAATATATAATAACATTATCTAACACTGTACACATATTTGTATTTATATTAAACTGGATTGAAATTAAATGACTCGTTTACATTCCTATCAAATTTTGTGAAGCATTCAATCCAAAATACATAATTATTTAATATTATTTATAACGAATCCTTTTAATAATATCGGGGATATGAAATTAAAGATAAATATATGTATATGAGATTTATGTTTTAAATAGTTTATTTAATATATTTTGATAAACTTCTGTCATAAAAATATAATTTGGTAAACCTTGTCAACAAAATTATTATAAGGTAAAATTTAATTTTTATGCACTGTTAGTTATAAAAAGAAATTATCATTGTCATCATATCAGAGTTAATTATGTGTGTGACTTTTAAGATAGTTATATGTTTAAAATTTAAATATTTTTAATGAATTGATAGTTGTGACGTATTAACGGTGTAAACATATTTTACATTAATAATATAAATAAATTAAATTCTCTTATAAAAATTTATACTCTAATTATTAAAAAACCACGAACGAAATAATTACTAAACAAAAATAACAAAATGACATAAGTAACAGAGATTGATTTCCCTGTGTTTTGAAAGCGAGATGTTTTCCTAGGAAGGATTTTATCGATAGGGCCATTATAAGATACAATTTGAGTTACATTTGGAGAAGTATTTTACAAGCTCATGGTGAAGTGATTGACAAAGCTGGGCTATGGAAAGTGAGAGATGATTGTTGTTATATTCATATATGGGAGCATGGTTGGATGCCTATAACCATTTAATATGGCATACAAGGTTATGGAGCTCTAAAACTGCCCCATATCGATATTTGTTTTGTTTCAGAGTTAATTGATCAAAGATGCTAGATGTTGGAATGTGCACTTGGTCCATAATATCTTTTCCTTCCCTTTTGAGGCACAACAAATTCTTCAAATCATATTTTGCCTAACGCTATCTATGCAACCTGAAATCTTTATATATTTTGACTTAAAAACTTGAATGGATATGTTAGTGTTAAATCTTGCTTAAATATTTCTTAAAAATATAAGGGATTGATTCATTCTCATCAGTCAGAGGTTGCAAATGATCAGTCGGTTTGGTCAACATTGTGAAAGGTAATGAAATGCATACTTAGATACACATATCTTATGTGCCAAATTATGCATGAAAGGCTCCATGTTATAAAAGTTTTGTTTAATAAGGGACTAAGGTATTCGCTTATGTGCGCTCTTTGTAGTCAAAGCATTGAAACAATTTCTCACTTGTTTATAGAATGTGAGCTGGTCTAAACAAGTTTGGTTTGGTTCTTGTTTGAGAATCACTTTTCAATATTTTGATGAGTAATAAAATATTCTTTTACGACATGGATTCCGAGCATTACGCAAACTGGGAGTCAGAATGAGATAGACAACATGTTTATGGTAATTTGTTATGAGATCTGGTTGACAAGAAACAAAAATAAGTATGATTTTGAGAATGTGAATGGTTGACACTATCAGATGCACTATAAAAGGAAGAGTTTAGTCACCTCCATATTCTGTAATTGCAAGATTGATGTCGTGGTAAATAATGTAGTGCCACCATATGCCTCTGTCACAAGCTGTGTTGGGTTCACCTCCTCCAGGTAAGTATAGCTTAACATTGATATTTAAGAATTAAGAGGTAGTGGTGAGAGGCTGAGACGAAGTGGTAGTTGTTGTGGTAGTTGCCAGTTCCGCATTGGAAATTCATGATTTAACGGAAAGTCTAGCTATGTGAAAAGGTCTAGAGTTTGAGACCTCTCAGAATTCATTGTGATTTGCTTTCTTCAAAATTAGACAGGGGTTTTTGAGTGAACTCACTATTAAATGTTATTTCTCTGACCTATGTGCATATCAATTATGCTGACATCTTATATGATGTCTATCATACGATGATTGTATTGCAGTTAATTATGGTGCATAATAGTTTTAATTAAGTTTTTTATAATTTCTTAATATTGTGTTTGTCAAGCAGATGTCTGGATTTGTCTGTTCATTATTTGGCAAAATTTTTTCGTTCATGATCCAAGTGGGATTGAAGACTACTAAAATTGTGTTTATGCAGGCTTGGCTCTTAATTTGTTGTTAGACGTGATTTAATGAATTATTTCCATCCTTGTCAAAAAAACAAAAATCATATTTCTCATTTTTTATCTTCTTCTCTAACGAAATCTACACCGTCTTCCTCTCTTTTATTTTTCTCTCATTTTCTCCCACTTTCTCTAACCTAAATCTACACCCATCTCTATTTTTCTAGATTAATAGTGTTGTATAGCACCTTCACCCCACAAATTTCTAATATTATGCAAAAAAATCCATACCTTTGCACCTATGCTTCCTACCATAGTTGGATCCCGTCTCACGCTCTCATCAACTCATATAAAGAAATTGCAGTTATATATATCATCCTAAAAGTTAGAGAAATTGAAGAAATCGGTGAATAAACTTTTTGAGATGACTAGAGAAAAAAATTGGAGAGAAAAATTGGGAAAAAAGGGAAAGCGAAAAATGTCAGAAAATGAGAAATAAAATTGGAGAAATTACTTTGGTAAAGGGCAAGAAAAGAATGTTGTTCCAAAAAATTTCTTAGTTGCAACAACTATGACAACAACTTTTCCTTCACAATAACATTTGAGAATCACTAGGTTCAATCTTTCATCCAAGGAGAAAGAAGAATAATGGTTATTGATTCTTTCATTTTCTACAATTTGAACATCATGAAAGAAGAAGAAAAATGAATTATATAAATTAAGGTTATCAGAATCAGATGATATGAAATTATGTAAGAATATAAATAATTAATTATATAGATGTAGATGTTACTGTTGCAATAATGATAGAGTTTTAGTTTTAAAAAAAATCAAATTTGTTTTCAAAATCAAGCAAATTAGCCACTCGTGTTTCCAAAATCGAGCAAAATAGCTCATCTCTTACGTGACAATGAGTTGACTAACAATTGAGCTTGACTCGTGATCAGTTAACATCCACGTCAACCTCATTAATTGAGAAAACTAGTGGAAGGACTATGTTGTCCGACAGATTTCAATTGCATAGTGTTAATTGTCTATCTTCAAAACTCAGGGGAATAAATGTCTGACCGCTATAATTTCAGGAGGACAATTTGGTTACTTAGGATATTTTAGGAAGGAAATTTGATGTTTTGTTGATTTATGACTTTATGACGTGAATAAGTTTTTTCTAACTGTTGATTTAGAAACTAATTAATCACTTTTATATTCAATTGTTAAGTTCATTTAGCTTCATATAGGGTTTTTATTA